>CM076847.1:131744871-131963325 GCA_039519185.1 Astragalus membranaceus | reverse complement strand
AAATACTTTAGACACATTTTTATGTTACTGTCATACCGTTTTTTTATTTTTTCTATTATTGTTGTTCACGTTTTTTAAAAAAAATATTAGTTGCTGTTTTTATTTTTGTTGTTGTCATGTTTTTTTATATTAGTTGCTGTTTTTTATAAATATTAGTTATTGACTTTTTATAAATATTAGTTGCTGTTTTTATAAATATTGGTTGCCTTTTTTCCTTGAACATATTATTGCTTTTTTTTTTAGTTTAGTTGCTGTTTTTATAGATATATATGTTGCTGTTATTATTGATGTTTTTGATGTTGCCATTTTCAGATTAAAAAAAGTGATAAAAAAAATTTTGTTTTTTAAAAGAATGGTTACTAATTTTCGGATTAAAAAAAGTGAAAAAAAAATGTTTTTTTAAAAAAATGGTTACTAATTTTCGGATTAAAAAAAGTGATAAAAAAAATGTTGTTTTTTTTAAAAAAATGGTTACTAATTTTCGGATTAAAAAAAAAGTGATGAAAAAATGTTTTTTTTTAAAAAAAATGGTTACTAATTTTCGGATTTAAAATAAACCTAAAAAAAATATAAAAAAATATTTTCTTAAAGGAAATGGTTACTAATGTCACTACCCTTTTCTAAAAAAAATATAATAACAAAAATCTTTTTTTCAAAAAAAAAAAAAAGTAAAAAGGCCCCCTTTTATTAAATAATAACTATGACAACAAAAAAACAAAAGAATTTTTCTCCATAATCCGTTTTCAAAACACCAGGCTTGTTTAGTCTAGGTTCTGTTTTTTAAGAAAAAAAAAGCGCTTCAAGAATCACGTGTTCTAGAGTAGAATAAAAAAAAAAAGAAATCAATCAACCGTTTTTTAGCGTCAAAACGCTACTCGCACCTTCAACGGCTGTTTCTAGCGTCAAAACGCTATTCACACCTCCTTTTTTAATACAACTCCTTTATTATTTGCACCCCCCCTTTTATCACCTATTCCGCTTTTATTCACAACGTGATGCTTCCGAACGGTTCTTTTTTTTCTTTCTTTCGAATAATCAAATTCGCGTAAAAAAAAATAGGTTGTTACTAGTGGTCACTCTGAGCCTTGCTTGTTTGACCGTTAGGACTAACCTTGGACATAAGTGGGATGTGATGGTAAAACATCTGTTGTTTTTAATACTTTTCTTATTTGTTGAGTATGTGTAGTGTTCTATTGTTTTTATACTTTTCTTATTTGTTGAGTATGTGTAGTGTTCTGCTAAAACAACTGTTCTGTTTTTATACCCCTTGTGTTTAAAAGATAGTTGAATTTGCAGGTTTCCACAAGTACATTGTCTGATATTTTCTTTGATGCAGGTGGATTTATTCTTCTATAGAGAACCAGAGGAGGCCAAGCAGATAGAGGAAGATGAAGCTCATGTGCCAGATTATGCTATTGCTGACTTCAATGCTTCTGCTATTCCTTCTGATGGTCAGTGGCCTTCTGCAATTGACCAACTACCAGGCCTATTTCTTCAACTGAAGTTCACCGTTCTCACTGTCGCTGTTCTCACGCCGTTCTCAGCGAAGGTCTCTTCCAACACAACGAACAGGTATAATACTTGCTCCTTTTCAATTTCGATTTTAAGGTTTTGCTACGAACACAAAACCCTAACCTTCTGAATCTTGTTTCTGATTGCAGATCTACGAAGATCTGCTTGTGGAGAGGTGATTTTAGCTGAAGATCTTGTGGATTCAGTGTTAACTGCAGGGGACAAATTGGTCATTGTTGATTTCTTCTCTCCTGGTTGTGGTGGTTGCAAAGCCCTTCATCCTAAGGTATTATTATTTTCCTTCTTCACACTTCCTTGTTCATAATTAATTGGTTAATGAATTGTGGTTTTGATGATGTCTCTTGGTATATTGTTATGGTATTATGATGACACTCTTCTGCTTATCTTCCTTGTCTTGATGTTGGGAAGTCAAATCGGCCAAACTATTTGCCCTTGGAGGTTTGCTGAATTCTATGCTTTACTGAACCTTTTGGTGGAGTAGCTATGTTCACTCATTCCCCTTCAGCGGTATACAAAAGCACTATCTCCAATGCAAAGAGCATCTTTAATTGAATAGTCACGCCAGAAGCCCCAAGATAGAGTCAAAATGCTGACAGATGTATGTTTATAGTTTTAGTTAATGATATGTTGTTTCCTTTTTTGTAGACACTTCTGCAACCTTCACATATTGATTTTTGGCCTGTTGTCAATTTCTCTGCGTCTTGTGATACTAGTTACATAACAAGGGAACTGATCAAATGTGGAATGAGCAAGGGCATTGTACGTCATCATACATCATTCTAGCAGCACATGTGGACCATGAGGCTGTGGCTGCTGCTAATGTTGTGGTTTATGGTTTCTTTTCCCCAAAACCTGAGGCAGTTTCACTTAAAATTAGTTTTAGAAGTAATTCTTGCTTAATGATTATATGTTAAGTAAGCTTTTGGTTGATTGTATTTGTAGACCACATAATCACACATGAGAATGGTTTCTAGTATTGAGGAAATGAAATATTGTTTAGCTATATCAGTGCATACAATTTTGATAATTAGTACTTGTATTGAACATTATTAACCAAAATAATAATAATCTGAATCAAAGAAAACTTCCATGTGGTACCTGTATTTAACAAGCGCAGTTGTGTTAGTAATGCAGGTGGATTTATTCTTCTATAGAGAACCAGAGGAGGCCAAGCAGATAGAGGAAGATGAAGCTCCTTCAGCAATTGACCAACCTTGGATTGATGCTGCTCCAGCACCTATTCCAGCTGTCCCTACTGTCAACTGGGCTGCCCCAGAAACTGGGTGAAGAAGACTCACACAGTTGTATATGGCAAGAATACAGTAGTATATTTGTCCTTTTTTTTGCTTAAACCAGTTGTTTGTATATCTAAAGAAGCATTTTTATATATTTATGTATTAATTTTATTTATTGTCTTTCTTACTTTTTCTATTATATGTACTTCAATTTCACCTCAAAGGTTAAACCTATCATTATATGGAGTTTTTGAATTTGTTAAAGAATTTGATTATGTTGTTTTTGATTTATGGGAGCATGAGGATACATTAAGGCTACCAATTAATTTTTTTTTTTTAAAAATGAACTTTTAAAGTCAGACGCCATAAATGCTTGACTTTAAAAGAGACTTACGAAGTCAGGCGCCATAAATGCTTGACTTTAAAAGAGACTTACGAAGTCAGGCCATAAATGCTTGGCTTTAAAAGAGACTTACGAAGTCAGGCCATAAATGATTGACTTTAAAACATACTTACGAAGTCAGGCCATAAATGCTTGACTTTAAAACATACTTACGAAGTCAGGCAATAATACATGCTTGACTTTAAATCACACTTACGAAGTCAAGCAATAATAAATGCTTGACTTTAAATCGGACTTACGAAGTCAGGCTATCGCTTGACTTTAAAGCTCCTTACATACAAAGTCGACTTAATAAAAGTCAAGCGGGCGCCTGACTTTAAATCCCCTTTTCGCCTGACTTTAAATCCCTTTTTTGCACTAGTCTCGGAGCATAGCTAGCAAATAGTTCGCAATGATTTGATTGAGGAGATGGACTCAATTTGGTTTCAATACTCAGAGGTGATGGGTAACAACATTCAGACAGTTAGGGAATCATTAGTTGCTCTCCCACAAGACTTTCAACCTCCTGAGAAGTGGATGTCGATGCCTGACATGGGACATGTACATCGACTAGATATCAGATAGCCCTTGTTATGTTGTCACTTCATGATGGTGGGTCATGGACATTCTTCCCTTTGAGAGGAGCCTAGCTATGTTCCTAGTCAGAGCCGCTTGTTCTGTGTTGGTTTTGTCCATGGGAATCATTGGGTTGGGGTTATGTTGAATGCTACTAGTCCAGTACCTCCTATTCATCCTACTTGGGGTGCATATGCTTCAGCTGAAGCTAGATCGTGGTTATATCCGTACCTTGGACGTGTACAGTTATGGTGTTCTTTTGTCCCAGATCATGTTGCACCGACCCTCCCAGCTGATGTTGATTACATTTCCATTCGATGATTGTATTATATAATATTATATTTTATTCCACGAGTTTATATTATATTAAATTTTATTCCACGAATTTTTTATTTGACGGTCTAGATTTTGCCGACACTATTTAACGGTCTAGATTTTGCCGACACTTTAAACGGTCTAGATTTTGCCGACCACTTTTCATCCAACAGTGGAAATTCACTTTAGGGTTTCGGATTTTCCCTATAAATAAACCCATTGGGTTTCACTTCTTTCATACACACAACACAAAATGATGATGGCTATGGCCAACGAAGAGTCTTCCTCACTATCATTTTTACTAATCAGGGCCTCATTGATCATCAGGGCATCATCATCAACGAAGATGATGATGTCTGTTTCGAGGGGCGAGACACGTTCCAGGTAGGTTAAAACACAGCATAACATTCGCTGCCCTGAAAGAGAGATTACTGCGTAAGGTGCAACCGGAGGGCGACGAGCATGAAATAACTAGTATAATTTATCGGAAACCAGCTTGGTTTAATGGACGTGTGCACTGGTCTGCAATGGATGTCAACAACGACGATGACGTCCAAGCCATGATGGCCATTCATGTTATCTTTAAATGGAAGGGTTATCTGCATTTATACGTCGAAACCAGAAGGACCGTCGCTGAGATCCTTCGTCGTTTCACTCCACCATCTCAGTAGTTTCTATTATGTTTTTGTTTTAATGTTTGTTGTTGCAATCTGTTATTTTAAATCAATGTAGAAGGTGTTTTTAATTAATCAAATAAATGTTTCATTTTTTATTTTTGCACTCCGGAAACACCATATTATATGATAAATTTGGAAGGCAATTTTAAGGGATTTCCGGAAATACATCAAATCTAGATAAATCCGGAAGGCAATATTGAGGGATTTCCATAAATACCTCAAATCCAGATAAATCCGGAAGACTGTTTTTTTGATTTTCCGGAAATATCTCATTTTACGGTATTTCCAGAATGTAAAATGTGTTCCGGAAATACCGTAAAATGCGATATTTCCGGAAAATCAAAAGAACAGCCTTCCGGATTTATCTGGATTTGAGGTATTTCCAGAAATTTTGTGGATTTAAGGGGTAGTTCCGTCCGTTTGGTCATTTTGGGATAGATGGTTTAAGAGGGGAGTAAAAAAAACAGCCAATATATTATTACATATAGTTAGTCTTTTTTGATAGAGATTAAGTGGATGCAATATGTACTCTCGGGAAAAAAAAGTGGATGGAATATGTAGTTGCAAGTCTTCAGTAAAAATGAATAATAACATTAATTATTAAAACTTAATATATTAATGGTATGTTACAAAACATAAGGTGGCTGAATCAATCTGAAATTATTATATATGATTATATCAATATATTATAATTAGTGCTTTTGATAGAGATTAAGTGGATGGAATATGTATTGTCAAAGAAAAAGGGGATGGAACATGTGTGGGGGTCGAAACTCGAAACTTATCAACATAATGCATTCCAAAATATAAAATTAAATAATTCTCAAATTTTTAGCCTTCAAGTCATTTAATAAGTTAGTGGCAATTATTACTTTTTATTAAAATTAAATTTCTCTTCATTTCTAAATCATAAATAAATATTTTAATACACAAAAATCTTGAGATTCATTGTCGAGGCTCCATTGGAGTTTGCTTTACATATATACTAGGGTTAAACCCGTGCATTGCACGGGTTTGTTTAAAAGGTTTTTTCTAAGCTATTATAATGTTGTTTATTTTTATTATATTGTTTGAAATTTTTTGTATGTAATTTACTGAATGTTGTCAAATGGTTTGTTAAAATTTAATTTTTTTCATTAGATAACATATATTAAATGGGAAATATGTTGTATTAGTAATGAGTAGGTAATGTTGTATTTAGTATCCAACAATTTAAGGTGTTATTGGAATTTGAGTTTAAAAGCAGAAACTTTAGTTTTAATATTGATTTGGATTTGAAGTTGTTTATTATAATTATTGTATGTGTGTGATATATTATTTTATATGTTGCTCAAAATCTATGATTGTTTATACATAAACCTATAAAACCTTTTATAATATGAAAAGTAGTTGTTTGGGATTAAAATACGAAACAAAACTTAAAGATTTAGAACATATTTATTGAATTAAAAATAGGTTATATAGATTTGCTAAATATAAAGTGGGCCAATTGGGCTTAAAAAGTGGAAAGTTATATCTATTATTTTGATTTTTTTCGTGGTAAATCGTTAAGGTGCCAATACATTTTATGAGAATGTAGTTAGCTATTTTATGAGCTTAAACATAAAGCTAAGTCGTCAGTGACCAATCCGAGCTCCACCTACTCGTGCCTCTGTGGTCCTTTCTTTCCCTGTTTCTCTGTAAATCAACAACATATAAACAATGAGATACAATCTCAGTGAGTTCTACCGAGACCCCTACTAACACTCTCGGTTCAGTTATTAGCTCTTTTATAACTTAACACGACACCGACTGCAAAACATTGCTACTCCCGGTATATCGTAAAACAAACAGAGTACGACACCGACTGCAGAACATTGCTAATCCCGGTGTATCGTACAATAATCTTTAACATAACACCGACTGCAGAACCTTGCTAATCCCGGTGAACCCCCATACCAATAGTACATTCTCCCATTGGCATGGAGCCTAGGGAAGGGGATCATGACTGCCCCGCCTAGTATGTTACACATGGGTCGTCACCCACCTCGATATACATAAATATATATCTACAATCATATGAACCCATAGTTCATATGCATTATGCTTTACCACGTAGGACTCATAGTCCGCTTTGTTATCAATAAAACATATCCGCACACGTATGCTATTATTCGGTTTTTCGAGACAATTTCAATTTCGAAAGTATTTTATAAAACCCTTTTGAAACATACCCAAAATCATGGCATTATAAGCCTAATATCATTATAGAAGGGTTAGGAAAGGATTAAAAGAGGATTGGAATCGAAACGAAATCATTTCGAGCACTTTGTAAAATTTGGACAGAACCATGCGCACGGATCGTGCCCCTGGGACGCACGGATCGTGCGCCCTGTTAAACATTTTGAAAATCAGAAACCAAACCAGGCGCACGGATCGTGCCCCTGGGACGCACGGATCGTGCTCATTTGATAGAATTGCAAAAATGGCCTTTTTCATGAAAATTCGCTTTCCGATTAATCCGAAACTCGCTCCGATCGATTCCTAACTCGAAAACAGATCATACCAGGCAATATTCCAGTCCAATCAACATCAAACAATCAAGCAATTCAATCAAAAACTCAACAAATACGAATTTCGTCAAAACGCGATATATTTCAAAATAATGTTTTCGTTTCAAAATCTCTCGAAATCAATTAACGTAAAAACTATCGAGACACAAAAACATCCTAAGCTTGAGTAAAACTCACCCTCGAAGCGAGAGTCGACACCGAGCCGAAGTCACCGAGATTTCAAAATCCACAAACGCGAACCGAAAATCACCAATCCGCTTTCAACTTTGATTCGAGCTTCCAAACACGTTACACCTTCCTTGGCTTCGATCCTAAACATGATTTCATCATCAATTTCATCACACATCCCATGATTTCAACAAATTTCCAACAAAACCCTCTAAATTTCGTAGGTCAAAAAAAGAGGGAAAAATTGGTTGAAATCTTACCTAGCTCTTGGGTTTTGGAGAGGGAGGTGAGATGATGAAGATGCTTAAATTTGGAACCTTGGGGATGATTGATGCTTCCTTCTTCCCTTCTTCTTCCTTTCTTCTTTCCTCTTCTTTTTCTCTTCTTCTTTCTCTTCTTTCTCGCTGCCTTCCTTCTTTCTTCTTTTTTCCTTTTTATTTCATTTCTTTATTTTCTTTTTATTAAAACACTAAGTGGTAATATGGTCCAGTGACCATATTGCCCTTATTCCTTTATTCCTTGCTATCGGTTTAGCGATCCAGAGACGACCAAATAATTACTTTAGCACTCGATAAATACACCAATCAAGCACTAAATTAATTAAATTGGGTTAACATCCAAATAATTCGCCTAATTATTTTGAGGATGTTACATTCTCCCCAACTTGAAAGAATTTTGTCCCCAAAATTTAAACAAACATACCTCAGGGGAAAAGATACGGATGCCGAGTCCGCATATCGTCCTCTAATTCCCACGTAGCTTCTTCCACAGAAAAACCATCCCAAACTACCTTGACTATGGGAATTGACTTTGTCCACAGCGTTCTCTCGCCACTTTCTATGATGCAATTCGAATGAGGTTGGAAGGACAAGTCCGGTCGAAGATCAGTCGTTTCAAAATCTAACGGTTGACTTGGATCGGGAATGTACTTCCGCAACTGAGACACATGGAATACATCATGCAGATTTGACAATGGTGGAGGTAAAGCAATACGGTATGCCAGTGGCCCAACTCGCTCGATAATTTGGAAAGGTCCAATATACCGAGGACTGAGTTTCTTCACCCGTAATGCCCTACCTGTGCCAATTGTCGGTGACAATCTCAAAAACACATGGTCGCCCGATTCAAACTCTAACGACCTTCTCCTTTTGTCGGCATAGCTCTTTTGCCTACTTTGAGCAGTTTTCATTCTTTCCCTGATTTGACGGATCTTTTCGGTAGTTTCATGAATCATCTCCGGTCCTAACAAGCGGTTCTCACCGACTTCCCACCAACACAACGGAGTTCTACATTTCCTCTCATACAAAGCCTCAAAATGTGCCATACCTATCCTGGAAAACTTAAATCAAGATGGTCAGGACCATTCAAACAAGTCAAGATTTACCCTCATGGTGCAGTTGATTTGTATGATGCAGCCACAGACACCACTTTCAAAGTAAATGGCCTGAGAGTAAAAATGTACTATGGTGAACATGTGGTGAGGGATAAATTCACCACACATTTTCAAAATCACTAAGGTAAAGAGATAGTCAAGCTGAAAGACTCTTAAAACAAGCGCTTATGGGAGGCAACCCATGTTATTAAATATTTAGTTTTGCAATTTTTGTTCAATTTGATGTTTTCAAGTGTTTTGTAGCAGAGCAAACTAGTGCAGAAGCTTCTGATGCATCTGCATCAAAGAAACCTGAGGAACCAAAACCAACAACAGAAGTGGTTTGTGCAACTGCATCTAGTGCAGATGCACCAAAAGCTGAAGAACCCAAGAAAAAGAAGCAGAAGTTCAAACACATTTCTGTGAGATCAAGCTCAAGGATCAAGAGTGGAGCAAAGAAAGAGTAAAGCTTTAATGCTGTTATTTTTAAATATACTTATATGTTTTGTTGCTATCCCACATGCATTAACCCCTCTCCCCATTTTGATGCACAATTACTTTTGAATCTCAACTTAGAGCAGTGGGGACACTGCTCATCTTTAAGTTGGGGGGGGGGGGAGAAGCACTTTAAAATACTCTATGCATATGCTTATATGTTTTAGTAAGTATGTATGTCTTTTTTTTATGTTTTGTTTACCTATATGTGTGTTAATTTCAAAATTTATGATGCAATCAAGGTGCATCAAATTGTTTCTATGTTCAAAGTAGGATTTGTGAGTTTTTGAAGCATGATCAGCTTAAATTCTTTTTCACAAAACTTAGCCAAATGCATTCTTTGAACTAATTTTTAATGATGAAAGAAAAGAAGCATTGTTTTCCCCAAACGACCAATTTTTATTATTACTTTGACACATCAAAGCTGAGTTTTAAAAAGAACCTTGCTATTTGAAAAAACTATCTGATGCAAGAGGATTTTTTAGTAAACCAAGGTCAAAAACAAGTTTTCACTAAAAATAAAGAAGAGCATAAAGAAATAATTAAGTTTGGGGGAATTTCCATAAATACTAAGGCTGAGTATGAGAAGCTTAGAGTAGTCAATGCAAATAGGTTACCAAAATCACTACAAAAGAGCTCAAAGTGTTATAAACTAGCTATATTTACCCAAATCATTAAATTGAACCTGTTCCAAATAGTGCATTTGGTTTGAAAGAAAAGAAAAGCATCAAAATGCAAAAGAAAAGAAAGAAAAAGAAGAAAAGAAAAACAAAACCAAAGAAAAAAGTATGCATAAGGAGGTCAGTGAGGAGGGCAATATATGCTACAAGTCTTGAAATGTAATATCCAGTGCAGCTGCACTCAAGTGCATCTGCATCGTCAAAAAGTCAATGCTTCTGCACTTCACAAAAAAATACCAGGTGCATCTGCACCAAAGAAAAGAACCACAAAAAATAAGAATAGTGCATTGACTCAACATTTTTGAAATACTCAATCAAAGCCCTTAGTTGTACTTAAATCCCCCCAAGTCTTGAGGATGTTGTTAGTCTAGTCTAAATTTTGAAACACCTTTTTTTTGACCAAACGTGATCTAAAATTTTCCAAAAGCAAAAGAGAAACTTGTTTAGTTTTGGAACTGATTGGATCTCAGTGGGGCACACACTCACATAAATGAGTTTTAATAAACTTTGGATGTTTGGGAATTCAAAGGCACAAAGACAAAATGTTCTGAAAAATGAAGTTCATCAAATGCAAAATCATCTTTGAAAATATATGAGCTGATCTGTTCTTCTTAAATACGAAATTCTTATTTGTGTTTTCTTTTTGTCATTACTTGAGGACAAGCAATGGTTTAAGTTTGGGGGTGTGATAACTCCATTTTATATAGAGTTATTCATACTTCTAATCATAACTAATTGCTTGAAATCAAGTATAATATGTGTTAAATATAGTAGTATAAATAAAGATAACAACATTCTATCTTTCAAAGAAGGTTATGTAATGATTTAAGCATTTTGTATATATATTGGTATGTTTGATGTGTTTGTTCATTTCACTTTCAGTTAGGTACCATTACACCAAGGAAACAATAGTGCATCTAGACTAAACTGCACTTAGGTGCAACTGCACTTAGGTGCATCTACACCATCCTGCGCTGAAGGCTTATAACCCCACAATGGAAGCACCTCAATTCATACCACTCCACCAAAACTTCTATGACATCATGTTTAGTCACAAGTCACATGAAGGCACATGCCAACATGCATAAGGAGGCGCCCACTATAAGAAATCATCATGAAAGGCTACTCATCTAATGACACATGGTCTCCCACAATTGGACCTCTCCTTGAGGATGAGTGCTGGACTCAATCTTCACAATTAAAGCTCAAAAAAGTAACCATGGTTAAGCCTCCTTAGGTTAATTTGGTTTTCAAGCAAACCCTCACTTGAAGGAAACCTCCAAGGCTATAAAAAGGCTTCCACTTCTCACTTGAAGATATATCCAATTCGATATCACTTTCATACAATTCACATATAATTTAGTAGTTTCCTTTCTTGTATTTTATTTTATAGTTTTAGTAGTAGTTAGTTGGAAAGAAGGTAAAGAGGGAACTGATGACTTCTTCCTTCACTTCTTCATCAAGTTAGTTAGGTGCAACTGCACTAGGAAGTCAGTGCTTCTGCACTGCTGGGAAAATTTATGCAAGAGTACTTCAATCAGTGTAATCTCTACCCTATTGATATCTCTTGTATTTTCCATTATATTAACATGTTTTATTTCATCTATCTTTGCCTTGCAATGCATATTATGAGCTAAACCTCTTTGGTTGAGATGTTCTAACTTTATAATGAGCTTTTGAGTAAGTTATTGTGCATTTAAGTGTTGCATGTATTTTGGATCTTGTGTTATACTATATCCATCTTATTGTGAAGTTGATCGCTTAGAATAAGTAGAGTTATATTCACAGACATGGTTTATAACTAAAAATCAAGATTAATAATGGTGAGTGTTTTAATGAAGGCTTTGTTAACTTGAGTAATAAAGAAAACTTTGTTAAAACCATGTTAAGTCCTAGACATAGGATAACATAGTCTTTAGGGTGAAACAGTGGGTACTTCAAAGGTAGGGGTGAACTTATTTAGCACGCTTAGACATAGGAAGCTTGTAATGAAACTCTGAAGAAAGTAGCTGAAAGGCACATACTCATGCAGCTGCACTCAATGCATCTGCACCTTGGTGCATCTGCACCTTGGTGAATCTGCACCACGTAAAAGCACAAAACTCTCAAAAGTGAATTATTTAGTGAAGACATCTCAACTATCATTCTCAACTGATTTCCTTCACATTCTTTTACATATTTGCATTCTGTTTTCACTTAACATAAAAACCCCAAATTTGTGAGTAGTATAGTAGCACCAATTTATATTTTCTTAAACATACATAAGTTAATCCAATCCCTGTGGGTTCGACCTTTCTTATCATTATATTACTTGTTTGTGACTGTGTATATTTGCACATTTTTTCACACACCAGCAAAAAATAGAAAACGTAGCTGGTCAAACTGTGTTCTCCTAAATCTTTTCATTCCTCCTCTTCCATAAGCACCAAAAAATCATCGCCAAGCTTTGCCTAACTTTGACAGACATGGCCTCCAGAATAGAAAAAAAACACAGACTTGAAATTAGCAGCCGCCACGGTCAAAAATGGTTGAATTGTGTTCCAAAGACCCGCTTGTCTCCATACAGTTTCAGCTTGTGCGCACCCAAAAAATAAGTGCCAGTCACTCTCTTCCTCCTGCTCACACCACAGACACTCCCCCGGAAAATTAACATGATGCTTGCGAAGATTAGAACGACTTGGAAGAACCCCTCTAGCACAACGCCACAAATGAATCTTTACCTTTTGTGGAAACTTAAGCTTCCAAATCAAATGTCACTCACCCGACGTACGAAACTCCGAACTATCAATCAATTCATTCATACATACGTAGTAAGCGGACTTAACTGAATAAAGGCCATCTCTGCTTTTGTTCCACGCCAGCTTATCCTCAATGTCCCTGCCATGGAGCATCATCCCCTTTATGCGACTTTTATCCTCCTCATTAAATAATTGGCCTAGTAAATCGATATTCCACAGCCCTTCGTTTGCACTAAAGAGATTAGCCACTATCATATTCTCACAACCCGGCACCATACTAGAAGAAACAAAAGAAGTAGTACCTCCTTTCACTCAGGGATCATTCCAAACATTGATAGATGTGCCATCACCAATTTTCCACCAAGCTCCAAAATTGACCAATACCTGTGAAGTGTGGATGCTACGCCAAACATAGCTGGGATTATGGCCCAAGTGAGCCCCCATGAAGTCCCCATTAGGGAAGTATTTAGCTTTGAAGACGCGGGTAACTATATCATCCTTGTTGGTACACAAACGCCAACCTTGCTTCCCTAGCATAGCCAAGTTGAAACCATGAAAATGCCGAAAGCCCATACCACCAAATTCTTTGCGCATAGATAACCTATCCCAGTTCAACCAATTAATCCCTCTCCTTGCTCCTCTATTCGAACCCCACCAGAATGAGTTGATCATCCTCTCGATCTCCTCTCCTAGAGATGTAGGAATCAGAAAAGTGCTCATGCAATGGGCCGGGATAGCTTGAGCCACTGATTTCACAAGCACCTCCCTGCCTGCTTTAGAAAGATGACGACCTGACCACTGCCTGACCTTGCTCCACATTCGGTCTCGCAAATACCCAAATAGTTGTTTCTTTCTATGACCTACCATAGAGGGTAAGCCAAGATATTTCCCTGTGCCAATGCATTCAGCCACCCCCAGAATATTAACCACTTGCTCTCTGATAGTCTCATTAGTATTCCTGCTGAAATATATCTCAGATTTCTGAAGATTGACAGACTGACCCGAAGCCTTCTCATAAGTTTCTAGAACTGCTTTTAGCTTTGTAGTTTCATTTACATCAGCCCTGTAAAACAAAAAACAGTCATCTACAAATAACAAGTGTGTTAGGATCGGAGCCCCTCTACACACTTTGACGCCATGGATCTCTCCTCTCGCCTCACATTTTTTTAGTAAAGCCGCAAGGCCCTCTGCACAAAGAATAAAAAGGTAAGGTGACAGTGGGTCACCTTGCCTGAGACCTCTCCCTGGTGAGACTGAGCCAGCTTTCTCTCGATTCATGAGCACTGAATAATGTATTGTTTCAACACACATCGCCATCCAATTCACCCACTTCTCATTAAAGCCCAACTTCACAAGAACACATCGTAAGTACCCCCAATCCACTTTATCATATGCTTTGATGATATCAATTTTGAGGGCTACCTCCCCTACTTTCCCCCTCACCTTACACTTCAAATGATGGATGGTTTCAATTGCGACCATCACATTATCTAAAATAGAACGGTTAGAGGCAAAAGCAGACTGCTCCAATGACACACACTTGGAAAGCACATCTTTCAATCTATTAGCCAAAACTTTGGATATGATTTTATATATGACATTACAAAGAGATATTGGCCTTAAATCACGCATGGTTGTTGGATTATCTACCTTTGGAATCAAAACCATGTTTGTGTCATTAAGCATAGGTGGGAACTCGCCGCTATCTAGCCAAGCGATACCGGAATGAAATAACTCAGGACCACATAGATTCCAAAATCGTTTAAAGAAAGCTGGGTTCAAACCATCCGGGCCCAGAGCCTTGTCCGAATGCATTTGAAACAAAGCCTCCTTAAACTCACCAATGTCAAAAGGGGTCGCCAGCTTGTCATTATCCTCCGCATTAACCACTGTCGTGACCGTGATCCCGACGTAGACGGCTCAAAAATTGATTATTTTAGAAGTCGCCACCCAATTTATTAAATAGGGAAAATTGAGAAAAACCTACCTTAAAATTATTGGTCTGCGAAAACTAGGTTGGATTCGGGAGTCGGTTATGCAAAGGGAAGGGCGAAAACCTAATTTCACTACACCCCTAATACATCTGTCCTAAGACAGTTACCCTAAATTTGATTGTGCAAATATAAATTACGAATTTATTTGTTTTACCCAAAAATAAAATAGTAGAAAACAATAAGGACTAATTTAGAAAAGTTTAATTTTGACTTGACGGGGAAGCCCCGCTCCTACGTATCCTCAGGTGCAATGAGGAACTCAAAAGTCACGTAGTTCTTTCTGAAAATTTTTGTTGGTTGGTTGATTTTATTTTTGAAGGGGTTTAAGATCAAAGCCGTACAGCTAAAGTCTCTTAAACCGGGATTGACAAGATATACATCTCAGTCAAACCCATTTTTGTACTTTTAAAAAAGGAAAAAAACTGATTATTTATTAGAGAAAAAAATTAATTTGGCTTGACGGGGAAGCCCAGCTTCTACGTATCTCCGTGTGCGGAGAATCAAAGGCTACGTAGTTCTTCTAGAAAATATTTGTTTGTTGATTGGTTTTAATTTTTGAAAGTGTTTAAGATCAAAGCCGTACAGCTAAAGTCTCTTAAACCGAGATTGACAAGATGTACATCTCAATCAAACCCATTTTTTATTATTTTTTATGAAAATATCCTTTTTTACAATATTAATAATTTTTTAAGTGAAGTGAATAAAAATAAAAATGAGAGGTGATAATAAGATATGAAAGGACGTAAGAATGAGGTGTTGGGTCGGTTGCATAGCATGTTCGATAATGTTAGTGAACCTTGATTGATTTATTTGGTGGAATTAGATAAAAAAGAACAACAGAAATTGATTAGAAACAAAATAATATAATATAATAAGATAAAACAGCAAAAGCATATGACAATGGGGTAAGTGCAACGGATCTCACACTCCAAGGTTTTAACATAAGCATAACATATAATATAAGACAAAAGGTAGCAATTAAAATAACAAAACACACCATAGTGCTAAGAAAGATAGCAGCAATGTGTCGAAAATGAGGGAGACGAGGAAATTTGAGGAGGTAGAAGACGCTGCAAGAAGAAATTGTTGGGTGGTGGTGGTTCCTGAGCCTCATTCTCGATCTCCACTTTTCTGAGTTTCTTCTTTGTTTTTTTTAGCTCTAATTTTTCTGTCCACTCTTGGCTTGTTTCCTCTCATAATTTTCTCTCTGAATTGCTCCGAAAAAGTTCCCCCTTCTAATCTGCTAGTTTTGCTATGCTTTTATAGGTGAAAGTTTAGGTGTGGAGACTTGCTAGACAAGTCGACTTGTTAGGCAAGTCGACTTGTTAGACAAGCAGACTTGTTGGGCAAGTCGACTTGTTGGGCAAGCAAGGCAAATAGGCTTGTTGGGCTAGTAGACTTGTTGGCTTGAAGGTTGATACTACTAACACCCCTCTTTTTTATTTTCTTTTGTAATTTGTATTATTTCTTATCTATTTTATTTTTTATTTTCGTTTTTTAATTAAAGATATTGTAACAAGAAAAATAAATTAAATCTACTTTGTAATTTTTTGAATTAGCATATATTTTTTTAATTTTTGTTTAACCACTAAAAAAAGTAATAATAACGCAAAATTAGTAAATTAGCGCAAAATGACCTATTCAAGGGATTAGGAATCAAATATACGCGAAAAACATATTTTTGTGATATTTTTTGAAAAAGTAAAAATGTACCAGGTTAAAATTGGGTGTTCACAACCACCATTCGCTTACAATCCACCACTGGCCCGTAATCACCATTCGCACCCTCAAACAAATGCGTGAAGTACCCATGCGCCACCTCCCCTAGCGCCACTTGTGAATCAGCCACCGTCCCATCTTCACGAGTTAATTTGACAATAGCGTTATGGCGACGTCGAGCACTAGCCATGGCATGAAAAAACTTAGAGTTAGTGTCGCCATCCCTTAACCAATGCACTTTTTCCCTTTGCTTCCAAAAGGCCTCCTCTTGAGTCAATAACAAACTCCATTAGACCAACCCTCCTCAACAACAATAGGAAGATCAGCCTCCTCCAACCATGCATTCTCAAACCTGAACGGACGAATCGCTCTACGACGATGGCGTTCCCATAATTGCAACCAAAGAGGCGTGTGATCAGAGCGATCAGCAACACCGTTGATTAGGCTACAATTCGGAAACAAATCAACCCAATCTTCTGTAGCAAGAACTCTGTCCAACCTTTCTTCTTTAAATGCGAAATTTTTTAAAAATATAACTAATGGAAATTCATGCATTTATACTTGTAAGATGAAAAGCCATTTCATTAAGTCATTTCATTAAAACTTAGTACACTTGTCATTCAAAGGAGTAGCTAAATTTCTCAAGTCTCCTTTACAATATATATAGATAGATAAATGGGTGTTGATTTTTTCTAGCAAGATAATGAATTTAGGGCTCTCATCGACTAAATTCGATCCCTTTCGTAGCATTGGTTTCTCTCAATAAGGTACATGTATCCGGTGAAATGTATTAATAGACAATAAGTCATTGTATAACAAAAAAAAAAGACAATAGGCCATTGTCACTGATAGTTGGTGTACTTTTCCTTGGTTTGTACTAAGAGAAATGCTATTCAGCCAAATTTTTTGAGACAAAAATAGACAAAAACCATCTTACAACATCAATTAACCAAGTTTTTTAAGCCACTAGCCAACCTACTTTTTCACAGTTTTTAGTCAATAGGCCTAGAAAACTGTGAAAAAGTAGGTTGGTTAGTTGCTTAAAAAACTTGGTTAATTGATATTGTAATTTAGCTTTTGTCTATTTTTGTCTAAAAATATTTGGCTAAATAGCATTGATCTTGTAGTAATCTTCGACTAATTGGTCGTGTATACAGCTTAGAGTACTTAATACTGTTATTAATATAATATTTTGCTATTAAAAAAGTAACTCGCATAAACATTATGAGTTTAGAGTGAGTCACCGATAAATGTGTTAGCAGGTATACTTTTGGATTTAATTTATAATTTTATATACACGATAAGTGTATAAGTATTTTAAAGGCTAAATAGCACTTTTAATCCTTTATCTTTGCTCCAGATTTCACTTTGGTCATTTATCTTTTTTTTGGTCCGTTTTGGTCCTTTATCTTTCATTTTCGTTTCACTTTGGTCCTTTATCCTTTTTTTGGTCCGTTTTAGTCCTTTATGTTTAATTTTCGTTTCATTTTGTTTCCTCACGTTATTATTTAATTCAATTAAAACATTAGAACAATTAAAACAATTAAAACAAAATTATTTTAAAACAATTAAAACAATATTTTGGTCCCCCACCGTGAACCCCTCCCCCCCACCGTGAACCCCTCCCCCCTCACCGTGACCCACCAACAACCACCACCCATAAGTGCCTTGAATTCGGACAAGAAATCTCTCTCCACGTTAACCAGCACCACCAGCGCCTCCGTCATAGGCTTCCTCACCGCCCAATCGGCGCTGCTCATCGATTCCAACAAGCACGAAACCAAAATCGGCGCTGCTCATCGATTCCAACAAGCACGAAACCAAAACGGCGATGCTCATCGCCCAATCGGCGCTGCTCCGTCATAGGCTTCCTCTCTTAATAGCGCTGGCTTCACTTTTAACGCTTCTAGTTTCAGCATCTTCTGGAATTGTGGGAACAGCTTCGCAATAAAGGGTGACGGCATCGCAAGAAAGCCGTTGAAGAACCCACAGATTTCTCGCTAACAGATCGCTGCTTCATGAGATGAATTTCTTCCAGATCTGTTTGCTTCTTCCATTTTCGTTTTCAGATCTGTTTGGTGGGTGGTGGTGGACGGTGGTGGGTGGTGGTTGACGGTTGTGGACGGTGGTGGGTGGTGGTGGGTGGTGGTGGTTGGTGGTGGACGGTGGGGGGGTTTATGTTTTATTTTTTTAATTGTTTTAATTGAATAAATTGTTTTAATTGTTTTAATGTTTTAATTGAATTAAATAATAACGTGAGGGACCAAAATGAAACGAAAATGAAACATAAAGGACCAAAACGGACCAAAAAAAGATAAAAGATCAAAGTGAAACGAAAATGAAAGATAAAAGACCAAAACGGACAAAAAAAAAGATAAATGACCAAAGTGAAATCTGGAGCAAAGATAAAGGACCAAAAGTGCTATTTAGCCTATTTTAAACTATCTACCAATTAAAAGTTGACACATCATTAAAAAAAATTAGTCAATTATTAACCATCAATTATTAAATTTCCAACCGATCATTCCATAAAGCGTGATTATGTGTGGTTGTAAGATTCTATACACCCTAAGTGTATATAAATTAAAATCTATACTTTTTTAGTTTATTTTTGAAAATATTTAGTAGTATTTACTCTAATAAAAATTGTGGAAATTCATCTTCAACACATGGCGGCGACACAAGATATGAGCAGTGTGGTTCGAATCAAAAAATGTTAGAAACATCAATCAATATTGAACATGGCATCGTTAACTAGACCGCAAATTCTTCTTCATTCTTGCTGTCCGTCACTGAAACCGAATCTCAAACCCTCATCATTATCATCATCCCTTTCCCTTCTTCGCTTCCCAAATTCATTATCTTCCTCCACTCGTCGACGTGGCTTCTGCTCCGCCAATTCCACGCCTCACAAATTCGAATCCATTTCCATTGTATCTGACTTTCTCGATTATCTCAACGAGTCTTGGACCCACTTCCACGCCACAGCCGAGGCTAAACGACAACTCATCGCCGCTGGTTTTCACCTTCTCAACGAGAACGAAGAATGGGACCTCAAACCCGGCGGACGCTACTTTTTCACCCGCAACATGTCTTCTTTAGTTGCTTTCGCCGTCGGAGATAAGTAAGTTCCTGGTTTACCATCTCTTTGCGTCGTTTATTAGTTTCTTCCACTTCAACATTAAGGGTTTAATTAGAACTTTTACATTAAGAGTTTAAATGTGACGCAATGTATGTGTAAAGTTTGCACTTGCAATCAGTCACAAATCATACAAATCATAGTATGAGTAGTATATAAGGTAGTTATGAGTAGCTTTACTACTTTCTAATGACATGACCATTTGTAATTGGTCGATAGTGTAAAACGTTTATACACAAACGGTGTATATAAATCAAATCCTTACATTATTTAGTTATATTATACATTAGAGTTTAATTGGTTTGCGCAAAATTGTTTTACACATACAATCAATAAATTTTTGCCTTAGCAACATACTCGGGAACATGTTGCTCCTTGATAAGTTTAAAAATAGACAGCATCCTTTTAGTACATCTAGTTGTAGTCGGACCAATAACCTGGAAGTTCGCACAAAAGGAAGGGAAGTTCGCATGGACAATCAATAAGAAATCATAGTTGGTGTGATGTTTAAGATGAATGGAATAAAAGTCGAACAATTTTATAATGTGTCAATTTCTGACTGGTTGATGTTGTAAAATATCTGTACACTGTCTGATGGAATTATTTGGTTTTGGAAGGTACGATGTGGGAAATGGTTTTCATGCCATAGCAGCACACACGGACAGTCCGTGTTTGAAATTGAAGCCCAAAACGGCGTCATCCAAGTCTTCCTATTTGATGGTCAATGTGCAGACCTATGGTGGTGGGTTATGGCATACATGGTTTGATAGGGATTTGAGTGTTGCAGGGAGAGTCATTCTCAGAAGTGGAGATAATTCTTTACTTCATAAGCTTGTTAAAGTCAACAGACCCATTTTGCGCATTCCCACACTTGCCATTCATCTTGACCGGTATAACTTACACTCTCTACCTTGCATCAAATCTTAGCATTTTTATCACTTGAATTGAATCACATTCACTATGATTATAACATATATATGTGATAATGATATTCATCTAATCTAACTAAACATTTATGATTTAGTGATATCATTTGTCTCTTGCTTCCACAAATACTTCAAGTCATGGTCAGCAATTGATAGCAAACATTTGTACTATTGAATGGAATTTCTGGTTTTGCTAATGTTCTGCCACAAAAACATGCAAGCTTGCAGATTCTATTACCGTCTCATATTTGTTTCATTGGTTTAGCACAGTGAATCAAGATGGTTTTAAACCAAATGTAGAGACTCATCTTCTTCCTTTACTCGCAATGAAACTTGAGGACACTTCTTTGGAGTCAAAAGACAAGACTGCTGCATCGTTGTCCAAAGCTTCTCACCATCCACTGCTTATGCAGGTACCTATTGTTGTTCCTTCTTTCAACTCGAATTTGAATTTGAAGTACTCTTTAAGGGTTTGAACTTTAAACAATCTGTCTTGTTTGGGGATTCAAACTAACTGCGCTTCATTTGAATATTCTTAATTGTAACTTGTCAGAGGGCAGTTTTGTATATCAGTTTGGATTTCAGAATAAGCTGCCTAGTCAAACAGGTTAATGTTTTAGTGTTTTAGCAACTGATATGGATAAAATGTGCTAAAACGGAATTGTGTAACAGTTTCTCTAATGATTCTAAGAACTCTGTTTTAACTGTAGCTTACAGCTTACCTATCTATTGCTTATTATTCGTTATGATAGCCTTTGACTTCAATTCTCAGGTATTGTCAGATGAATTGAAATGTGATGTTGATGACATAGTGAGTATTGAACTGAATGTTTGTGATACTCAACCTAGCTGCCTTGGAGGTGGAAACCATGAATTCATATTTTCTGGAAGATTGGATAATCTAGCTTCAAGTTATTGTGCATTAAGGGCACTTATTGACTCATGCAAATCTCCTGCTGACTTAGCAAATGAACATGTAATTCGTATGGTTGCTCTATTTGACAATGAGGAGGTATTTTCCTTCTTACTTAATTTGTATGCATTTTATTTTCCTATTTATGAGTTGGTACAATGCATCTATTTTATTTATTTATTAATTTTGCATTATAATGATATTTCACTGTTGATTTCTCAATGCTATGTCTAACTGCTGCTATCTAGGTGGGTTCAGAATCTGTTCAAGGAGCTGGTGCACCCACCATGTTTCAGGCCATGAGACGTATAGTTGCCAGCTTAGCAAATAACTATGTTGGTGAAGGCTCTTTCGAGCGCACGATTCGTCAATCATTTCTCGGTATATCATCCACTTATAAATATGTGCCAAATGCATGAACACAACAGTTGACGCCATACCATGTGCTTGATTCTAATATTATGGATCAATTGCAGCCTTCAGATGTAATTTTTTTTTTGTGTTACTTAATATTCTGAAAGGGACCACTAAAGCACCTTTTCAATTCTATTCCTACCAGTGTCTGCAGATATGGCCCATGGAGTTCATCCAAATTTTATGGATAAGCATGAAGAACACCACCGACCAGAGCTGCAGAAAGGACTCATTATTAAGCACAATGCAAACCAGCGCTATGCTACCACCGGAATCACATCTTTTCTTTTTAAAGAAGTTGGGAGAATCCACAACCTTCCTACTCAGGTAATTCCTCTGTGATTTCATTTTATTTGGAACAGATAATGCAAAAAACTTGTTTCAAAGGTGTGGACAGTGTTCTTAATGCAGTAGACTATAGGAAATTTTATACTAATGTTTTTAGTGCTTTTGCTTCAGGATAATTTACAAATTAAAAGCACTTTCCTAAAAAGTACTTTTCACTTAATTTGCTGGTTATTTATTATATCACAGAACTGAAGCATCTAAATATAATCTTTTGTCTACTCACTGTAGGAATTTGTGGTTAGAAATGACATGGGATGTGGATCAACCATAGGTCCAATACTTGCTTCTGGAGTTGGCATCCGAACTGTTGACTGTGGAATTGCCCAACTTTCAATGCACAGGTATCAAATGTTTTTTAGGGTTAAATATGTTTAGTCCCTCTCATAAAAAAAAATGTTCAGTCCCCATGAAACATGTGTGGCAGAAAAAGAAGCAAATGTTTTTACTTTCTTGTTCCATTTATAACTGACCCACTCCATGGATATAGTATTGGTTGACTGAGTCTGCTCTCGTACTTGGATTGCAGTATAAGAGAAATATGTGGGAAGGAAGATATAGACATTGCTTACAAGTATTTCAAAGCTTTCTATGGAAGCTTTTCGAGCATAGACAAGATGCTGAGTGTGGATAGCTGAGCTGGGTTATTGAGCCAATGTTTGTTACATCATTCTGTTTGCTGAGGAAATATTTGTTGTCAAATCAGAACCGGACATTGGTTTTGAGTAGCTTTGGATTCTCAGATAAATCCGAGAACAAAGTTCTTCTAAAACCTAAGCACGTGAACTTTTTTCCCTAGCTTTTAGTAGGATTATGCAAGAGTTTTGTTTTACAAATATATGACTGACTGATATCAGGTCCTCTCTATTTGCTCAAAGTTGTAAACACATTCGAATTTTGGTATTCCGTGGTTCTTAGAAATTTGAACGACTTGTAAGAGTAGCACCATGAAATCTGAGTGCCTATTTTATTTGTAATGACCAGCATATTTCGGATTGAGTTGAATATTTGAAAAATAAGGACATAAATCTTAACTCCTGTTTTATGCATAGATCTCAATGATACTCCCAACCCCACCCGAAAGGATATATTTCTAATAGTATTTGCTACAACGTGAACAAGAAACGTAGGTGTGGTTTGTCATGGGCCAGAATGTGGAGCAAGTTCAAGCTACAATTGAAGAGGAGGCTGAAGCACAAGTTGCACAAGAGGAAGAGGCTGAAGAAATGTTAACTGGCCCAATTGGGAAGATACGGGCCAAACATAACCGGGTTAAGCCCAAGTGGCTCCATGACTGTTATGACTGAAACCCTAGTAGTGTTATTCATCATAGACTATAGAACTTTCTGTTATAGTGAGTCACTACATTGTAATAGAAAAATTCCTTTTGCCTTAGCTGTCATGAGCTGGCAGTAGACAAATCCATTATGGATTGTCCTATATGTACTGAATCATTGACATTGAATAAACTATGATGAAATTGATGAGAATATCCTAGAGTAGAATTAGTCAGTAGCTGAAAAGTTTTCCCTTATTGTGCTAAATTTCTTTGCTAAAGCTAGTCACAAATTGAAAGATTCAATTGTTTGTTTCCCCAAATACCTTTACCTTCACTCATTGAAACATTAACCCCTTACAAATTGGTGTTTCATTGAGCTGCCATGTCCTCATCCCCATCTTCACTGAACCCCATTAACGCCACTCTCCAGCAACTTCTTGCTAACCAAGAAGCCTTTCAACAAAACCTCAACAACCTCACCGCCGACGTACACGGCCTTCGCAACTGCCTCAGACCACCCGGCTTTCCACCCATCGATACTCACCCCTTTCCCAACACATCCCTCAAACTTGACATTCCCAGATTCGATGGAACAGACCCCCTTGGCTGGATCTTCAAGATCACACAGTTTTTCGAATTTCAGCGTACCCCGGAAGAACAACGATTGCGCATCGCGTCCTTCTATATGGAAGGTGAGGCTTTGGCGTGGTTCCAATGGATGTATTCCAACAACCAAATCCTTTCCTGGCAAACATTTTTACACTCTTTGGAAACTCGACTTGCTCCATCAATCTATGAGGATCCTAGATGTGCTTTGTTCAAGTTGTCTCAAACCTCCACTGTCGCTGCGTACCAAGCTCAGTTTGAGTCTGTGGCTAACAGAATCGTTGGTTTACAACCTCAGTTTTACCTCAGTTGCTTCATCTCTGGTATGAAACCCGCAATACGACACGAGGTCCAAGCTTTTCAACCAATGACCCTAACTCAAGCCATCAGCCTCGCAAAACTCCAGGAAGAGAAAACCCTAGATAGCCGAATCCAACCTTTCTACCACAAAAACAACCAAACACCACCCACAAACCCCACTTCTTTTCGACCAACCCTTACTGTGAACCCACCCAAGTCCATTACCACCAAACGCCTATCTCCGGCGGAGCTCCAAGAACGCCGTGAGAAAGGCCTTTGTTACAACTGTGATGATAAATTCACTCCCGGTCACCGTTGTAAGCGCCAGTTTAACCTCATGATTGTTGTCCCTGACCCCAACCCGTCGTTCGACGATTCCGCTGCCATGACCCTCATTGCCGTACAAACACCTCCTGAAAACATTACTCCTAGTTCCACCACCGAGTCCATCGAACCCATTCTCACTGAAAATGAACCACCTTAGATTAGCCTTCATGCCTTAATGGGACACAACATTCCTCAAACCCTAAAAGTCTTAGGTCACATTCAAAAACAACCCATTTCGATCTTGATTGACGGCAGCAGTACCCACAACTTTGTCCAGGATAGAATAGAAAAATTACTGGGCCTCACTGTTAAGCCAGCCAACCCATTCAATGTTCTCGTAGGTAATGGTGAAGAACTACAATGCAATACCTTTTGTCCTCAAGTTCCACTCTTTTTAGGACCACATATGTTCTTGGTGGATTTGTTTGCTTTACCCATTAGTGGAGCTGAGCTTGTTTTAGGGGTTCAATGGTTAAAAAGCCTTGGTCCAATTGTCACAGATTATGCTCAACTCACTATGAGTTTTAATGTGAAAGGTGAAACAGTTAACTTAGTGGGACTCCCCAAACCCAGCCCTGATAAGCTTCAGTACACCAACTTCAAAGGCTAATTGACACTGATGCCATAGATAACATTTTTCAGCTTCACCTATTATCTGATAACACTCCCTTACCAGACACTTCAACCATGAACCCCGCTATCCAAACCCTCCTCACTAAATTTGCTACCTTATTCGAAGCACCTACTACCTTTCCTCCACACCGACCAATAGACCACCATATCACCCTCCTTGACAATTCTGAACCCGTTAACGTTCGCCCTTACCGTTACCCACACTTCCAGAAACGGGAAATTGAATCTCAAATTCGTGACATGCTTAAGCAAGGCATTATTCAGCACAGTTCTAGTTCATTCTCCTCCCCTGTGTTACTAGTTCGCGAGAAGGATGGCTCGTGGCGTTTTTGCGTGGATTATCGTGCATTAAATGCCATCACAGCAAAGGATCGCTTCCCTATTCCGGCTATTGACGAGTTATTGGACGAGCTCTATGGTACTCAATGGTTCACATAACTGGACCTTCGCTCCGGTTACCATCAGATTTGCATGGCTCCAGCAGACATTCCAAAGACAGCCTTTCGCACGCATCTTGGTCACTATGAATTTCTGGTAATGCCTTTTGGTTTGTGCAATGCCCCTTCAACTTTCCAATCTACTATGAACTTGATTTTCCAACCTTTCTTGCTCCAGTTTGTGATTGTGCTTTTTGATGACATATTAGTTTACAGTCCTTCTTTTGATAAGCATTTGGAGCATTTGGCAACTGTGTTTGCTTGTTTGTTAGAACATCAGTTTCATTTAAAACTTTCCAAATGCTCCATTGCACAAAATTCTATTGCTTACCTAGGACATATTGTATTTGTTGATGGTGTTGGTCCTGATCCGGAAAAAATTCCTGCTATGGTTAATTGGCCAACACCCAAATTTGTGAAGCACTTGAGAGGATTCCTAGGTCTAACAGGATTTTACCGTAAGTTCATCAATCACTACTCTGCAATTGCTGCTCCTCTCACTGAGTTACTCAAAAAGGATGCCTTTCAGTGGCATGCTGCGACCCAACAAGCATTTGATGCTCTCAACAGAGCAATGTCTGAAGCTCCACTTTTAATTTTACCTAATTTCAGTGACACTTTCATCCTTGAAACAGATGCTTCTGGATCTGGTATGGGTGTCGTTTTTATACAGCAAGGCCACCCTATTTGTTACTACAGCAAACAGTTTTGTTCTCGCATGATGATAGCTTCTACTTATGTGCGAGAATTGTGTGGAATTACATCTGCAGTTAAGAAGTGGCGTACCTATCTTTTGGGTCGCAAATTTCTCATTTACATTGATCAACGAAGTCTTAGGGAACTCATGACTCAGGTTATCCAAACTCCGAAACAACAATTCTATTTAGCCAAACTTTTGGGTTACACTTATGAAATCATCTATAAACCTGGCGCTCAGAATCGTGTTGCTGATGCTCTATCTAGAGCACGTTGTTTGGCTTTGACAGTCCCACATTGGGAGTTCATTCAGAGATTAAGTCTTTGTTCTTAGAAGACCATCAGCTACAACACTTAATCAAACACATCATTGATGATCCTGCGGCCCATAATGAGTATCAGTTACACGATGGTTTGGTTTTCTTCAAAGGGAAACTCTCTATTCCAAATTCTGATCCTATTAAACAACTTTTAATGGAAAAATTTCATTCTTCTCCTCTTGGGGGCCACAAACATATGGCAGATTGAAAGAAAATGTGTTTTGGCATGGCATGAAGAAAGAGGTTGTTACCTTTGTCAAAGAATGTCTTGTTTGTCAGCAAATCAAAGTTCCTTCACAACTTGTTTATGGTCTTTTGCAACCATTACCTATTCCCGAGAGGGTTTGGGAAGATATTTACATCGACTTCATCACGAGGCTCCCTTCTTTCCAAAATAACACGGTGATCCTAGTTGTGGCGGATCGTCTATCCAAGGCTGCTCATTTTGGCATGTTGCCTACTTCATTTACAGCTGCCAAGGTCGCGGACCTCTTCTCTCAAATGTTTTGCAAGTTGCATGGTATGCCTAAAAGCATTGTGTCCGACCGTGATCCTATCTTTTGCAGCAACTTCTGGCGTGAATTATTCACTTTGAGTGGCACAAAACTGCGAATGACTACAACTTATCACCCACAAAGTGATGGGTAAACGGAGATCGTCACCGAAGCTCTAGGGCAAATTTCTGGTCTGGGCAGAATGGCATTATAACTCTTCTGTGCATTCTTCTACTGGGTTTTCACCATTCAAAATTGTGTATGGTAGGCCCCCACCTTCACTTCCAGTCTACATCCTGGGTTCTAGTCATGTCCAAGCCTTGGACGAGGCAGTCACTGATCGAGACACAATGCTAGCATTGCTAAAACGTAAATTATTGAAAGCGCAGCAAGCAATGAAGCATTATGCAGATCAAAGACGCACTACAAGAATTTCTGCGATTACCGGCGGCCAAAATCCGCCGGTAATGACAAAACTCCGCCGGAAATTGGACATTACCGGGGGATTTTTTCCGCCGGAAAGGCTCCGGTAATTCACCCGTAGGTAACGGTTACCGGCGGATAATCCGCCGGTAAACTATTGCCGTTTAAATTCGAATTCCGCCGGTAATTACTTTTATTATATTAAAAAAAACGTTTTAAATTCGTTTATTTTAAAAAAATAATTTTATTATTATTTGTTAATTAAAATATTTTTTAATTCATATTAAAACAGTTTTTAATTCGTTTATTTAAAAAATAGTATTATTATTCGTTAATTAAAAAATGTATTATTCAATTAATAAAAATTAAATTAAATTTATAATATAAATGTTAATTAAACGAGAATTGAATAATGCTTTATTCATTACTAAATCAGTGACGTTCAATTACAATTATTGATAAACAAAATAACTATAAAAAGTCACCAGACAACTCTAGTCTCCAAATCTCATTTGGAATGGAAATCCTCCCAGCATTTCGTTCAATGAGGGTAACAAATTGGATCATACATGCAACCGAACATATCAAACACAGTATTTGGAGAAGAGATTTATATAGAAGAAACAAAGTCAAACGGTCAAAAGGCAGAATCCGACGGAAATGTCATTTACCTGGGTTGTAATTTTTGGACCCATGTTTTCCATTCGTCTGGTGGTGCTCGCCACCCCTTGTATCTTACTTCTATTGGCATGTTTTTACAAGTTTCAGAGAAGATGGGAAAATGGGGTGGAAGATAGTGAGGTGGAGGTGAGTCTTCTTTTTCTATGCAACGGTTGAGAAAATAATCGATTCTTAAACGTGGGTCTTCACCAGATGTTGGTGAGACCCAGCTGGCATTGCTGTTGGTACATCCAACTACGATCCATTTTTTTGGGTACGTTCCTTAAATATAACATACACAACACAACATATATCACGTGTATTAGAATAATACACATTAGTATGGATATTTAATATTTGACCAAATATATATATATATATATATATAATATATTTTTAGTAACATTTTATTTTACTAAAAAATTTATCTTTTTACAAAAAATGCAAATAACAAACAATTATTACAATTTAATTTATTTTATTTTCGAATAATTTCTATAACATCAATAATTTCCATGAATAAAATTTATCTTATTTTCATGAAAAATTTCGGCTAATAACATCAAATAACATTAAAATAAATTGTATTTAATTTTACTACAAAATAACTAATAATTTTTCGGTTTTTAACTAATAAATAAAATAATTCGTATTTTAAAAATCTCAAAATTTTGAGATAATTATTATTATCCAAATAGTGTAAACATAATTTAAATATTACAGAATAAATAAAATTTATTTTATTTTTGTAAAAAACTTATAATTTATAATAACACCAACAAATTCATTTAATAACGAATAAATTTGTTAACTAACTGGTAATGCAGTGACTAAACTCCAAACTAACAACTCCAAAGTACCAACTCCAAAGTGGCAACTCCAATCAACTGCAAAACAAATAATAACAAAAACAATATTAGACAACACATATTTAAAAATTAAATATTAACTAAAACAATCAAAATTTAGTTAAAAAACATACCTTAGACAAAATTTAAGAACAAAACAGACTTCGAAAAGAGTGGATCGAGAGATATTGAGAAGAAAATAGTGAGAGATTTAGGAGAAAAGAGTGAGATTTAGGAGAAAAGAGTGAAGATTTCGGAGTAGAGAGTGAAGAGTGAGTGAAGAGGGAGTGAGGAGGGGTTCGAATATATAGGGGAATGGGCGCCAACGGCTATTTTTCACAATCCGCCGGAAATGGCCAATACCGGCGGATTTTCTGCTTACCGGCGGATTTTCCAACAGGCCTTTCCGTTACCGGCGGATAAATTTAAATTACCAGCGGATTTGATGCTTACCGGCGGATATTTAAATTTTAAAATTTAAATTTTATCCGCCGGAAATAGAGCATACCGACGGATTATTTGGACGACTATTACCGGCGGATTTGACTGAATTACTGGCGGATTTATTTTAATATCGTCGAATATATCCGCCGGTAAATGCAATTACCGGCGGATTTTTTTTTTAAAATTTTCGCGTGAATTTTGTCCGCCAGTAATTTAACAGTCGAAATAAAATCCGCCGGTAACCTTGTAAAATCCGCCGGTAATATACTGGGGGATCCAGGCCGCCGGTAACGTGCCAAAATCTGCCGGTAATTTACCGGCGGACTAAATCCGCAAGAAATTGCCCGCCGGAAATAGCCAAAATTCTGGTAGTGACGCAAACCTCACTCTTTTAAGATTGGTGATTATGTCTTTGTGAAACTCAGACCTTATAGGCAAGTTTCAGTGGCTGGCCAGCACTTACAAAAGCTCTCTCAACGCTTTTATGGTCCATTCAAGATTCTAGAACAATATGGTGAAGTGGCTTTCAAACTCGAACTTCCCTCTTCTAGCAAGATACACCCCATTTTTCATGTCTCTAAATTGAAACCATGTCATGGCTCAACTTCTGCTGCATTACAGTTACCTCCTGATGCCTTAGACAATCAGCCCAAGATACAACCCCTTGCTGCTTTAGATTGGAAGGACATGGGGTCTAACAAACCACCAGCAGTGCTTATTCAATGGCAAGGTTTATTCCCTGAGGACACTACTTGGGAGGACGCCACTGAGATCATCTCTACCTTTCCTGATTTCCACCTAGAGGACAACATGGGTTTTGATGGACCAGGGGATGTCATGGGCCAGAATGTGGAGCAAGTTCAAGCTACAATTGAAGAGGAGGCTGAAGCACAAGTTGCACAAGAGGAAGAGGCTGAAGAAATGTTAACTGGCCCAATTGGGAAGATACGGGCCAAACGTAACCGGGTTAAGCCCAAGTGGCTCCGTGACTGTTATGAGTGAAACCCTAGTAGTGTTATTCATCATATACTCTAGAACTTTCCGTTATAGTGAGTCACTACATTGTAATAGAAAGATTCCTTTTGCCTTAGCGGTCATGAGCTGGCAGTAGACAAATCCATTATGGATTGTCCTATATGTACTGAATGATTGGCATTGAATAAACTATGATGAAATTGATGAGAATATCCTAGAGTAGAATTAGTCAGGTAGCTGAAAGTTTTCCCTTATTGTGCTAAATTTCTTTGCTAAAGCTAGTCACAAATTGAAAGATTCAATTGCTTGTTTCCCCAAATACCTTTATCCTTCACTCACTGAAACATTAACCCCTTACATGGTTCTTGGTCGTGTGGATGATTATGAGCCGACCTGTAAGAAAAGGATTATAGTTGTATGATTATATCACACGGCAAAACTATAATAGATAACAACCTATTTTTGTATACTATTTTCCAAAAGCTTACTCAATTAGTTATGGAACTCCAAAGCTGGAGTGCAGGTGGTTAATGCAAGTGGTTAATGCACTCTATTAAAGGGGCGGACTCGGCTAGTACCCTGAGTTCGATCCCCGGCGATTGAACAAATTGGAGCCAGACTTTACTTACCTTCCGACTGAACTCCGAATTCAAGACCCCTTTCTCCTGAACACCGGAGCGGGGTCAAAGACCCCTAAAACAAAAAAAAATAGTTACGGAACACAACATAAAAATAATGCTTTCATACAGGCAATTAACGAAGCCATTGGAACACTAGCTAGTAAATGTACGTGTACAGATCAACCTTAGTTAATCAAGCGTCAAATTTTAAATATGCAGTGTTTGGCATTTTTTATTTATTTTTCTGGTTGAACATCTCCCACTCCATCTCCCTCTTAATCACTCATTATTATCTCCTTATTTTTAAATCTACATTTCTCTCCTCTTACACTTGTATTTTGTGAAGAACCAAGAATTATGAAAAGAGAAGATCCAAACTCTGAATCATAAAGAGACAAAAGCCCATTTCACAAATGAGTACATACAAAAACACATCCCCACAGGATTCAAAACATATCGCTGGCATCTCATGCGACAGTAAATGGTTTACATCAAACGGCTAAGCAAATAGATAGTAAGGAAATACAGGGAGGAACCATTCGTTACTGACATAAATGTTATCCACAACATATCGTTTATTGTAAATGTCTAGCATAATTCATCACACCATAGAGCACCGGGAACAAGACTAGAGCTTGAGAAGTTCCAGAACAGCAAAATTCCAGCTATCTAAATAAAAACAAGTTGGTGCTCAGTTCTTTAAAAAGGTAGCCAGAACAAAATCTCCATCTACATATACTAACTTGGTGAAGTATTTGGAAGTATCACTGACAATTCCAGTTTTATCATTTACCAAATTTTAATAAATGAAAAAAAGGCATTCCAGGACACTGGGAAGAATACGGATATGGATACAAATACAAAGTTGGTGCAGAGCATGTACCAACTTGTCTAGAATTAAAGGGTGACAACATGGTCTTTGGATGTCCATATCCCATTCCAGCAGGTGTTGGTGGAGACCATGGCCTAGGTATATGGTGGGGAAATGGTTGTGGTTGGTGTTGAGTAGGAAGCTGCAGTCCATGAGTGGATCCAAGCTGTGGAAAGTGGAAACTCAGTCTTGCAATTCAATACTGCTGTATGCATTGGCTGCATGGTGTACAAGTACAATCCTCCATTAAACCCAAATCCATGGTCAAATCTTTGTATATACCTGCTACGTAAATTAAAAAAGTAAAAAAGTTATTCATGTCTCAACCTTTATATTTGTTAGTCTTGCAATTGTGATTTTTGATGGAATATGTTAATGAATATAATATAACCTAAATAAATCTCAAGAACATTAAACTATAAGTTCGCATTTTATTTAATGCAAAGACCCAACAGCATATCAGTTATACATGTCCCTAACACACCTCCCTCTCTTCGTTAGCTCTGTTTTCCAGTGTCTCATTCCGGAAACTTTTTTGGATTGAATTTTGGTTGACATGAATCCATTTTACCACACCAAATGAATCCCGAATTAACACATCTGGAAACTTGTTCTCGAAGTTTTAATATGGATGCACACACAAATCTTTAATTTGACAGATGCGCCAGCCTATATTCTTGAAAGTGAGCATGGGAGATGTATAGAAGCTTTCTTTGAAGTGCGGGAAAAAGGAACGAGTAGTGTTGGAATTTGCTGCCTACGCATTTACTGGCTCGGGTACGAGCACATTTCTCAAATGCATGTATGGGGACGGCCACCCTGCCCAGAGGGTAGGGCTGGACAAACGGTCGGTTTGTCCGGTTTCGGGTTCATAAGTGTCAATCCAAACAAAATCGAGGAAGAGCTAAACTCACCCATCACCGACCATCTGAGATGACAGTTTAAACGGTTGCGGGTTGATCGGTTTCGCGGTGGGTCGGATGGGTTAACACGGTTAAAAAACAAAACAAAGTAACAGAAAAAAATCTCAAATTGGGAGATAAAAAGAAAAAACAGAAAATTCTAGATCAAGAAGTAAACATCCCAGATACAAACAGATACAAATTTGTAGATCAAAAAGAAAAAATCAACAGATACAAATTACAGATTGAAAAAACGAAAGTTGTAAATCAGAAAGAAAAAATCCCAGAAATTGCTATCTCTAGAAGAAGAAAACATCAACAGATACGAATTTCTTACATTACAGATTTAAAAAAATGAAACTTTAACTTACAACAAAACAGATCTGAAGAAAAAAAACAAAATAATACAAACAAATTTCAGATGGGGAGATGAAAAGTGCAGCAAACAGGGTACAGAGATGGGGAGATGAAAAGGGCGAGAAGAGCATCGCAACACCCTTGCTCCGTCGTTCTCGCGTGTTTTTTGCCATTGAGAGGGGTTGAAACTTGAGGAAGATGATATGTTGATACTTGAGATGGAGGGTAGAGGAGAGGCGACAGGTAAAGGAACTTGAAGAAATCAACGAGAGTTATGGAGATGGTGTAAGAAATTGGAAGAGAAGGGAGATTAGATAGGGTTTCAAATTGCTAGGATTTCAAAGATTCACAAGATGTAAGATGTAGCGGCGGAATGAAATGAGATCGTCTAGGGTTTTTTCTGAAACAATTATATATGGGTAAGAAATTTTTAGAGTGTTGGCTTATTATGGGTTGCATAAAGCTCTGGGCCTTAGCAAACTAGTAGCCCATTCACTTACATATTTGTAGCGGACAGGTTCGGCTTCATGCGGTTAACAAAAATTCAATTCCCACCCGACCGCAGCTACCCACTTGGATCCACACAGGTGACCCGCGAACCGGCAAAACCGTTTGTAATTGTTCGCTCGGTTTGGGCTCTCACGGATTGGGCGGGTGGCGGTCGGTTTTTTCCGTTTGTCCAGCCCTACCAGAGGGTGTTCATTGCCATCCCTAAGCTATAGCAACAAACAATTTATGTCTGGGAGTTCAAATCCTTTATTGAGAAAGGTGAACAAGAAAAAACAAGCCTATAAATTCTGGCAGACAAGTACAAGACTAAATAAAATGGGAAAAGGCATGCATACTTTTCATTGCTCCTGTCATAATCAGGATCCTTGCAATTAACTTCGCGGTCCCGAAATATAGCTACCCTACTAATTTTCCTGTGCCTCCCAACTGACTCATCTGTCCTACTTCTATCCCAAATGTTATTTGTTGAAAATTCAACCAACATCCAACTGAAACTGACATCAGACACAGAAAGAGATTTATCTTCAACACTAGAAACCCCAAGGGAACCAAGTAAATAGTGATTCTGCTTCCTTGACTTTTGGTTCTGTATCTCTCTAAAGGCTCTTTGTATATCATTGCTCTTCAACAACTGGTTGAAGACAAAATCTCGCAAACAAAGAAAAAGAAATACAAGTTAGCAACGTTTCAGTGACTGAAACATACAAATCAGAGAGGAAAAATAGAAATAGAGGCTAAAGGAAACTACCTTGTGGTCTCAAGGTGGAGATCCATAGTGTTGTTGCTGCATAGAAGTAAAACACAACCAGTAGCATACAAATCAACAAATACACAAGTGAGAATTTGTATAATGGCAAAGAAGAAGTAAAACACAATAGAGATTGTTGTTTTACCTCAGTTTTTGTGTGCTTAATCGTGTTGTAGCATCGTGTACCTCAAACGAACGAAACCAGTTAGGGTTTTCTGTGATTCGCTGAAATCTAACAATAAAACATAGTGTTGAGTGAATCTACCGTTGTTGTTAGTGTTCGTGACCTCGATTCGTTCATCACTGGTGATTTACACACAAACAAACCAAAAGAACACTGAGTCAGTGTTCAAACAAGAAGAGAAAGAATCTAAAGAAATCAAAGGCGCAAGAGAAAGGGCTTTCGTATCTTACCAGTTTCTGAGGTGAGAAGAGGCAAGATTAAACAAATCTGCAGCTTCAATCTTTTCAATTGCTGGGTTTTTCATCAAACCCTAGCAGGACTTGCGAAGGAGAAGAAGAAGAGAGAAGGCGGAGTAGAAAGAAAGAGAGAGAGAGAGAGAGAGAGAGAGAGAGAGAGAGAGAGAGAGAGAGAGAGAGAAGAAAATCTTGATTTTCTGAACGACAATTTTAGGGTTTACCTTTTATACGATGGGTAGGATTCCGGGTCCGTGTTGACTCGCTTGTGGATCCGAAGAGCTCCGCAAGATCCGTTTTGTTTTTTTTACTTGCAACTGTGTAATTATGGGCTGGGCCAGTAGCTAAATATTCTGCTTGTTGCACACCCCAGTATTGATTTTGGCAACCTGCAAGAAAAAATCATTTAAATGGTTAATAAATTCAACATGGTATCATTGAGCATGGTAACAATCCAGGGACAATTCTAAGCTAATAAATTTGTTTGTTTACAGATTTCTGTTTTGCCTACACAGTAAGTGACTGTGTAGGTGTGAGTTTTTGACAGTTTGTTTCTTTGTCACAGGATAGCTAATGCTAGTTTGTCTACCCAGATTCCTAAGCTAAATGGGAAAAACTGGGACAGGTAGAGTTTGCAAATGGAAGCCATTTTTGGCTTCCAAGATGTTTTAGAAATTGTTCAAGAAGGGGTTCCAGCACAAGCTCAGAACCCAACCCCTGAACAAAGGGCTGAACATAAGGAAAATACTAAGTAGGATTGGAAAGCCATCTATCTCATACACCAGGGGGTGATGATAGTAACTTTGACAGAATTAGAGGCATCAAAGTCTCTAAAACTGCCAGGGATCTCCTTCACAAATATAATAATGGTGTTGCACCAGTCAAGGAGGAGAAGCTGCAATCATTGAGAAAGCAGTATGAAAATCTAAACATGCAGGAGGGTGAAAGCATTACTGATTTCTTTGGGAAACTAAAGAAAATCACTAATGCAATGAGTCTCAATGGAGAGACATTAACAACACAAACTGTTTGTAAGAAAATTCTTAGCTCCTTAACAAGAAAATTTGGTTTTATTGTGAACAACATTGAAGACACCATTAAGCCTGAAGATCTTAAAGTTGAAGATCTCCAAAGTAGGCTTGAAGCCAAAGAGATTAGGATGAATCTCTTGAATGGTGAAGGTGAAGAAGATCAAGCTATGTTTGCAGCCAAACCAAAGGGAAAGAAATGGACTAAGGGCAACAACAACAACAACAACAACAATAACAACCAATCAGGCAAAGGTAATTGGTCTAAGGGTAAGTCAGGTAAGTCTAGTGGTAAGGGTGACTCCACTAAGAAAAACTCCGATTCTAGTAAAAAGAAGGACAAATCTAAGGTACAATGCTATATATGTGATAAAAATGGGCATTATGATACTGAATGCCCTACTAGAAAGGATTCTAAGCCTAAGGAAACTGAAACTGAAGCCAATATGGCTAAAGAAGATTCTGATTCAGAATCTGAACATGTAGGCTTTAGTATGATAACTGATGAGTTAGGAGAAACAGAACCTAGGGAGGATTTTGTCGTAACTAACCTAGACTTAAAGGAAAACAGTGACTGTGTAGTCCTGTTAGTTACTACAAGTGATGGCAAAACCATCACTGAAATTTGGTATCTAGATTCAGGGTGTTCTAATCACATGACTGGTAACAAAGAGTGGTTAGTTGACTTTGATTCTAGTAAAAAAACCACTATAAAGTGTGTTGGCCAGTAATTTTGATAAAAGAAAATTGACAAGTAATTTTGATAAAAGATGTTTTCTATGTTCCTGGGATCAGCTGTAACCTTATCAGCTTAGGACAGCTTATAGAGAAGGGTTTTTCAGTATAGTAATGAAGGATCTAAAACTAAAGTTGTATGATGTTAAAGACAGATTAGTTTTAACAACACCTTTAGCCACCAATAGAACCTTCAAAACCAGCATTAGTATCACAGAGACAGATTGTCTAAGTGCCACAGCTAGTTTTGAAGGTATGTTATGGCATAAAAGGTTTGGGCATTTAAACTTCAAAGGCCTAAGCAACCTAAGTACTAAAAGGTTAGTAGAAGGGTTACCTAAAGTTGAAGTTACTAAAGAGACATGTACTACTTACCTAGTGGGTAAGTGTAACACCCATTTTCTACCCGGAAATTTTTTAACAAAAATCAGAGTTTTCAAAAACATTCTTCAATACACCCACAAGGGATGCCACACTTACACCGTTAAAACACCACACATCAATAAAATAATTCACCATTAAATAGTACGACACATAATAGCAACTCCATCACCGTGCAGCGGAATAAAACACAGGGTTCAACAATAATCTTAACATCACCATAGAACTTCAAAAATTAGAATAACAGAGACACTAATAAAGCCTGGCGTTCATCCTCCCTGAGTGCTACGTATCAGAGCGACGACACCGACTCTACTAGCGAAGGTAGACATGCCTTCACTCGCAATCACATGCACGTTACCAACATAGGGGTAACATTCAAACAGAAGGGGTGAGATATCTACATTATAATAGCATACATGATAGGCAATATGCTAGAATTATGACGACTATATCAACCGCTTCACAACAACATCAAATCACGAATTACTAAGAATTATCACCAACATCATGAATAAGTGTATGAGATGCAACCCACACCTACAGGTATATGCATGTGGTACCAATCATCACCAATAACGTAGCCAATAAGGGCATCATCACCTGTGTGAGCATCACCATCATCACCTATAGCTCCAAGGCCGAAGCCTTCATCACCAAAAATACAATGCATATGACATGTATGCGACACCATGAACAACACACCAAAGTCAATCAACAACAACAGTCATCTATGTGACGCAATCAGCACCAACATCAATAAATGGTCATAGACCCATCACCTGTTCACCTTAGCCCATAAAATAGGCACATCACCTGTTATACCATCACCAATAGCACCAATCATCACCAATACACCTACACCTATGGGACAGTCTAACGACTTGACCAACGACCACCGACACCAAGGACACCAATAATTTACAACGTCAATGACAACAACAATTTTACAACCCGAGACAACGACAATAGACAACCCCAGGAATAATACCAATTTACAGCAACAACGACAGTAACTTTTAAAAACAGCAACTTAAAAATGGAGACAGCAACAGTGAATTTTTAGGAAACAGCAACAACATATTTAGAAAGAAAACATCAACATTTTGTTCACTGTGACAGCAACATTATTTGTGAAAAACAGCAACATTTTGTTCACTGTGACAGCAACATTATTTGTGAAAAACAGCAACATTTTATTCACTGTGACAACAACATCAATTTATGAAAAACAGCAACTTTTGTTCACTGTGACAGCAACATCAATTTATGAAAAACAGCAACTTTTGTTCACTGTGACAGCAACAGCAATTTTGGAAAAAACAGCAACAGCAACAAGACAGAAACTGGCGCCCAGCAACAGGGCGCCAAGTGAGACAAAAGCACCACAAGAACTGGCGCCCAGTAGCAGGGCGCCTAGCAGGCAACAACGACAACAGAAACTGGCACCCAGCAACAGGGTGCCAAGAGCATCGGCAACAGAACAGAAACTGGCGCCCCGCAGCAGGGCGCCTAGTGCAACAGTGACACAACCAGACATGGCGCCCATGGACAGGGCGCCTAGCACAGCAGCAACAACATCAGACATGGCGCCCAGCAATAGGGCGCCTAACACCACAGGAACAGAATCAGACTTGGCGCCCAGCAGCAGGGCGCCTGGCAGCAACACAGAAACTGGCGCCCAGGAGCAGGGCGCCTAAATCAGCATCATGCATAGAAGATACTGGGCGCCTAGGGCGCCCTTCACAGCAACACAGACACGCACCAAACACCACTGGGCGCCTAGGGCGCCATTTCCTGCAACTCAGAAACACACTGGGCGCCTAGGGCGCCAACTCCAGCAACCAGGACAGCATCTCTAGGCGCCTAGGGCGCCACTTTCAGCAACTAGAATACACCTTGGGCGCCTAAGGCGCCACTTCCTGCAACAAACAAAAACAGAACCATGACTGGGCATGGCGCCCAGCAGCAGGGCGCCAATTCCAGCAACATCAAGACAGCAACCACCTATAGACACGCACAAGACATGGCACCCAGCAACAGGACGCCTTTTTCAGCAACTAAGACAACACCAAAATTGCACCAAACACCGAACACCAATTTTCACAGTGATTTTTCACCCAAACATCAAATCGAAATCATCATAATATATTCAAACATCACTAGAGCAACATCAACAAGATCAAAGAGGCAACATGGTCCTATCTCCCACATAATCCCCATCATATACCCTATTATAAGGATAGAACCCACCCTTACCTTAGGTTTGCCGAATACGTGATCCTCTCGTACGAAGACTCCAAAGAACCACCGCAACAAAGCTCCTCTCCTTTCTTTCTCCTTGTGCGTCGTCCCCTTCCTTTCTCTCTTCTCCTCTTCGCAACTTTCTTTCTCTTCTCCAAAAATGCGCTAATGACTAAACCCTAGCCAATTACTCTCCTTCATGCGCCTAAGCCTTGGGCTCGTGGATCACGGGCCCCCGTCTACTACTCAGCTTGATTACTAACACCACTCCCTAATTTAAATAAAACATCATTTTACTAATTTAATATGACCATACTAATAAGATACCTAAATAATTTAATTAAATAAATAATTAAATTATTTGGGCGTTACAACTCTCCCCCACTTAGAATATTTCGTCCTCGAAATTTACCTGATTCAAACAGCTCGGGATAGGATTCCTGCATCTTGCTCTCCATATCCCACGTCATGCTCTCTCCAGCAGCTCCTAGCCAGACTACTTTCACCAACGCAATCTCCTTGCCCCTTAAAACTTTCACCTCATGACCTTCGATCCGTACAGGCATCGTCTCCACTGTGAGATTATCCCGTACCTCCACATCATCCATGCGGATTACATGAGATGGATCTGAAATATACTTCCGAAGTTGCGACACATGAAACACGTCATGCAAATTCGAAAGGTTAGGCGGTAAAGCCACTCTATATGCAACATTTCCGACTCTCTGAAATTTGATAAGGACCAATAAAACGAGGAGTGAGCTTCTTCGACTTCAAAGCGCGTCCAACACCGGTCACTGGAGTGACTCTCAAAAATACATGCTCACCCGCTTGAAACTCTAAATCTTTCCTCCGCTTGTCGTGATAACTCTTCTGTCGACTCTGCGACGCCTTCATCTTCTCACGAATCAACTTCACCTTTTCAGTTGTCTCTCGAACAATCTCCGGTCCAAGGACCACACTCTCTCCAGACTCATACCAACACAGCGGGGTTCTACACTTCCGACCATATAATGCTTCAAAAGGTGCCATCCCAATACTAGAATGGTGACTATTGTTATACGTGAACTCTATCAGTGGAAGGTAGGAATCCCACGAACCTCCTTGTTCCAAAACACAAGCCCTCAACAAATCTTCTAATGACTGAATTGTCCTCTCTGACTGACCATCTGTCTGAGGATGATATGCCGAACTCAACCTCAACTTAGACCCCAACTGTTCCTGCAAACTCTTCCAGAAATCTGAAGTGAACCTCGGATCTCTATCCGAAACAATACTCATAGGAACTCCATGAAGCCTCACAATCTCACGGATATAAATCTCCGCCAACTTCGACACCGGATACGTGATGCTGATAGGAACAAAATGAGATGATTTTGTTAACCTGTCAACAATCACCCAAATTGCATCATACCCTTTCGCAGTATTAGGCAATCCCGTCACAAAGTCCATCGAAATGCTGTCCCATTTCCACTCCGGAATTTCTAACGGTTGCATCAACCCAGCAGGTTTCTGATGCTCAACCTTTGACTTCTGGCAAGTCAAACATGCATAAACGAACTGCACCACATCTCGCTTCATACCAGGCCACCAAAACAACTTCTTCAAGTCTTGATACATCTTTGTGGCTCCCGGATAAATACTTAACTTACTTCTGTGACTCTCTTCAAGAATGGCTTTCTTCATGTCTGCTTTATCAGGAATACAAATCCTACCACGGAACCTCAACACACCTTGGGAATCCAACCTGAAGTCCTCATTCTCAGATCGATCAATCCCGACCGTCAAGTCTACCGTTTAACATCTGATTTCTGGGCTTCTCTGATGCTGTCCAGAAAATCATTACCAATCTTCAACATTCCTAACTTAACACTCTGAGGTGTCACTTCACAAACCAGACTCATATCTCTGAACTCCTCATTCAGTTCTAACTCCTTAACCATCATAGCCGACATATGCAAAGTCTTCCGGCTCAAAGCATCAGCCACGACATTAGCTTTGTCTGGATGATAATTCAAACCGAAGTCATAGTCCTTCAACAACTCCAACCATCGCCGCTGCCTCATATTCAACTCCTTCTGGTCAAACAAATACCTCAAGCTCTTATGATCACTAAACACCTCAAATCTGGAACCATAGAGATAGTGCCTCCAAATCTTCAGCACAAAGACCACTGTAGCTAACTCCAAGTCATGAGTGGGATAATTCTTCTCATGAACTCTTAATTGTCTCGATGCATACGCAATAACCTTCCCATCTTGCATAAGCACACCACCCAAACCCATTTTCGAAGCATCACAATACACCACAAACGACCCTTCCGGATTGGGCAACGCCAAGACAGGAGACGTTGTCAATCTCTTCTTCAATTCTGCGAAACTTTCTTCACATCGGGCGTCCCAAACAAAAGCCTTTCCTTTGCAGGTTATCTGAGTTAACGGAAGTGCTAACTTAGAAAAACCTTCAATGAACCTTCTATAATAGCCGGCCAATCCCAAAAAGCTTCTAATTTCGGTAGCCGACTTCGGAGCTTCCCAATTCAACACTGCCTCTACCTTCGACGGATCCACCGCAATACCACTACCAGAAATGACATGACCGAGAAAACTCACCTCTTTCAACCAGAATTCACACTTTGACAATTTCGCATACATCTTCTTTTCCTTCAGTACCTCCAATACTAACCTCAGATGCTCTGCATGCTCTTCCTCCGATTTAGAGTAAATCAGAATGTCATCGATGAACACCACCACAAACCGATCTAAGTAAGTATGAAATATACGATTCATATACTCCATAAATACTCCTGGTTCGTTGGTAACACCGAACGGCATCACCGAATACTCATAATGACCCGTCCTTCACCTTGATCTGATGATAACCCGACCTCAAATCAATCTTACTGAATACTTGAGCACCCACTAACTGATCCATCAAATCGTCAATCCTCGGAAGTGGATACTTGTTCTTAATTGTCTCCTTATTCAACTGTCGATAAGCCACACAGAGTCTCATACTACCATCCTTTTTCTTCACTAACAACACAGGAGCTCCCCATGGCGATACACTCGGCCTTACGAACTTCTTCTCGAGCAGATCCTCAAGTTGCTTCTTCAACTCAGACAATTCAGATGCGGACATCCTGTACGGTGCCATAGAAACAGGTCTGGTACCAGGTACAAGATCAATAGAGAACTCAACTTCCCTCTCTGGCGGTACACTTGGAATCTCATCAGGGAAAACATCAGGAAACTCGCGCACCACCTGCAACTCTTCAATGATAGCTTGATTCTCAACAGACAACGACGCCATCAGCGAGAATAACTGAACTCCTTCCTTCATCAACTTCCGCAACTGACTAGCGGATAACAGGCCAGACTCCTCTCCTTCAAAACTCACTGACTTGCTACGACAATTAATATGGACATGGTTATGCTCCAACCAGTTCATACCCAAGATTACATCCAATCCGCTCAACGGCAAACACACAAAATCCACAACAAAGTCTCTGTCGAAGATCGACAAGGGACACTGAGAACACACTAGAGAGGTAGTTACCGACCCCTTAGCTGGAGTGTCGACAACCATCTCTCCATTCATAGCAGACAATACAAGATTCAATCTCTTACAACAATCAGCAGCAATAAAGCAATGCGTAGCACCAGTGTCGACAATAGATTTTAAAGGAGTACCATTAATGAAGCACGTACCTCTAATGAGTCCATCATCTTCAGTAGGCTCTTCACCTTCCAAAGCAAACACCTTCCCACTGGACCTTTCCTTCTTCGGCTTCAGACATTGAGTACTAATGTGCCCTCCTTCACCACAGTTGTAGCAGACCACCTCCTTACGCTCACACTCAGCCACCACATGACCCTCTTTGCCACAACGGTAACACTTATTCACTTCAGCCTTGCACACGTTACTCTTGTGACCGGCTTTGCCACATTTGTAACATACGATGCTAGCAGGAGCATCTCCCCCACTAGTCCTCTTGCCAGCAGCAGCTTTCTGTTTACCCTTACCAGCAGGAACATCATACGGCTTACTACGACTTTGAAATTTGCTCCTCTTCTCATTCATCATCTTGTAGTGAGCATTGTTGTCTTCCTCATAAATTCTGCAGCTGTCAATCAAATTAGTAAAAACACGGATCGTCTGATAACCAATCGCCTTCTTAATCTCGGGACGCAGCCCATTCTCAAACTTAATGCACTTGGAAAACTCAGCAGTAGCCTCACTATAGTGCGGATAAAACTTTGCTAATTCCACAAACTTAGCAGCATACTCAGTCACAGACATATTCCCTTGTTTCAGCTCCAGGAATTCAATCTCTTTCTTACCTCGGACATCCTCCGGATAATACTTTCTCATAAACTCTCTGCGGAGCACAGCCCAAGTGATCTCTTCGTTTGCAGTCTCCAATCTCTGCCTAGCCTCTAACCACCAGTCATCGGCCTCCTCTGCCAGCATATGCGTACCATAACGGACCTTCTGTGCCGGAGTGCAGTCCATCACACGAAAGATCCTCTCCATTTCTTTCAGCCAAGCTAAAGCCCCATCGGGATCACACTTGCCCTTGAAGGTAGGCGGATTTTCTCTCTGAAAGGTAGCCAAACTCCGAGACCCAGCATTCTCACCAGCATTCTGTTGACCTTCCACGGCCTGAGGCCCTGAGCCATAGCAGCCAACGCAGCAGCAATAGCAGCATCGTTCCTTCCAGCCATTTCCACTAATCACTACAATCATAAGCAACAGTTAGAACTAATTGACAATACTTGATCGCCAATGACACAATAACTTGAAAACTTGGCCGGACAGACCGAAACTGCTCTGATACCACTAATGTAACACCCCTTTTCTACCCAGAAATTTTTTAACAAAAATCAGAGTTTTCAAAAACGTTCTTCAATACACCCACAAGGGATGCCACACTTACACCGTTAAAACACCACACATCAATAAAATAATTCACCATTAAATAGTACGACACATAATAGCAACTCCATCACCGTGCAGCGGAATAAAACACAGGGTTCAACAATAATCTTAACATCACCATAGAACTTCAAAAATTAGAATAACAGAGACACTAATAAAGCCTAGCGTTCATCCCCCCGAGTGCTACGTATCAGAGCGACGACACCGACTCTACTAGCGAAGGTAGACATGTCTTCACTCGCAATCACCTGCACGTTACCAACATAGGGGTAACAGTAAAACAGAAGGGGTGAGATATCTACATTATAATAGCATACATGATAGGCAATATGCTAGAATTATGACGACTATATCAACCGCTTCACAACAACATCAAATCAAGAATTACTAAGAATTATCACCAACATCATGAATAAGTGTATGAGATGCAACCCACACCTACGGGTATATGCATGTGGTACCAATCATCACCAATAACGTAGCCAATAAGGGCATCATCACCTGTGTGAGCATCACCATCATCACCTATAGCTCCAAGGCCGAAGCCTTCATCACCAAAAATACAATGCATATGACATGTATGCGACACCATGAACAACACACCAAAGTCAATCAACAACAACAACAGTCATCTATGTGACACAATCAGCACCAACATCAATAAATGGTCATAGACCCATCACCTGTTCGCCTTAGCCCATAAAATAGGCACATCACCTGTTATACCATCACCAATAGCACCAATCATCACCAATACACCTACACCTATGGGACAGTCTAAAGACTTGACCAACGACCACCGACACCAAGGACACCAATAATTTACAACGTCAATGACAACAACAATTTTACAACCCGAGACAACGACAATAGACAACCCCAGGAATAATACCAATTTACAGCAACAGCGACAGTAGCTTTTAAAAACATCAACTTAAAAATGGAGACAGCAACAGTGAACTTTTAGGAAACAGCAACAACATTTTTAGAAAGAAAACAGCAACATTTTGTTCACTGTGACAGCAACATTATTTGTGAAAAACAGCAACAACATTATTTGTGAAAAACAGTAACATTTTATTCACTGTGACAACAACATCAATTTATGAAAAACAGCAACTTTTGTTCACTGTGACAGCAACATCAATTTATGAAAAACAGCAACTTTTGTTCACTGTGACAGCAACAGCAATTTTGGAAAAAACACCAACAGCAACAAGACAGAAACTGGCGCCCAGCAACAGGGCGCCAAGTGAGACAGCAGCACCACCAGAACTGGTGCCCAGCAGCAGGGCGCCTAGCAGGCAACAACGACAACAGAAACTGGCGCCCAGCAACAGGGCGCCAAGAGCATCGACAACAGAACAGAAACTGGCGCCCAACAGCAGGGCGCCTAGTGCAACAGTGACACAACCAGACATGGTGCCCAGGGACAGGGCGCCTAGCACAGCAGCAACAACATCAGACATGGCGCCCAGCAACAGGGCGCCTAACACCACATGAACAAAATCAGACTTGGCGCCCAGCAGCAGGGCGCCTAGCAGCAACACAGAAACTGGCGCCCAGGAGCAGGGCGCCTAAATCAGCAACATGCACAGAAGATACTGGGCACCTTGGGCGCCCTTCACAGCAACACAGACACGCACCAAACACCACTGGGCGCCTAGGGCGCCATTTCCTGCAACTCAGAAACACACTGGGCGCCAACTCCAGCAACCAGGACAGCATCTCTGGGCGCCTAAGGCGCCACTTTCAGCAACCAGAATACCCTTGGAGCCTTTCTCATAGATATAGCTCATTTCAAACAAAGTGAAAAACAGTCTTACGGAGACCGGTCGTCTCAGAACCACGAGAACATCTTCGTATGACAGAACCATGACTGGGCATGGCGCCCAGCAGCAGGGCGCCAATTCCAGCAACATCAAGACAGCAACCACCTATAGACACGCACAAGACATGGCGCCCAGCAACAGGGCGCCTTTTTCAGCAACTAAGACAACACCAAAATTGCACCAAACACCGAACACCAATTTTCACCATGATCTTTCACCCAAACATCAAATCGAAATCATCATAATATATTCAAACATCACTAGAGCAACATCAACAAGATCAAAGAGGCAACATGGTCCTATCTCCCACATAATCCCCATCATATATATAGTGTACTTAGGGATCAAATTGTGGCCATAGATCAAATTTTTAAAGTGGTCGCATAATCACCAAACAACTTTTAATCATGACCATATCTATATATTTTTATATTTATCTAAATTTACTTCTCTCACCTTCTCATATCAAAACTCCTCTCACAATTAAAAGGACATGCAAATGAATTGAAACATTTTTAAAGGTACAGTTAAAATGAAAATCAAAGTGAAACACACTTAAAGTAAATTTAAATATTTTAATATTACACTCACACAAAAAAATTACTCACCAAAAAATATTTTAATATTTTTTTTGCCCAAAGCTGGATTCAAACTTAGAACATTGGTTAAATAGGAAGAGACCTCAACTATCTCATCTAAATGTTCTTGGATTATTTTGATGATACCTACCCCTCATCAAATATTATTCCAGCTTTTCTCAAATCCTGCCAAGACTAGGATCAAATTTCTTCCAATTTTCACCACTAAGCTAAGAGATCTATATATATATATATATATATATATATATATATATTTACTAACAATTTCGATTGTTATTCTTGGCTTTGCTTTGCTTTCAATATATATCAAACAGATACCAAAATCCATATATCAGCTGGAGTGGGAAATTTTTTTGAGGAAACAATGTCATAATGTCACCCTTAAAGCTATTCTATCTCATTTATTATAGGGTTAAATTGATTTGCTCTCATATAGAATAAATGACACCCAACCGCTTTACAAATAGGCTATTTTTAGACCCCGTACCCCCATTACTCGTTTTATCTCCAAAATATCCCACTCATTTTTTACCAAAATCTCAACAGTACTCAAATTTTTTCACTTTTCCGGAATTACCTCCCAAAAAGGTATTTCCAGAAACGTTTTTTCGTTATCTTTCCGGAAATACGTATAGAGGATAATTCCGAAACCATAAAAATGTGTTCTGGAATTATCTAATTTTGATGATTCCGAAAAGTTTATTTTTTTGCCTTCCCGGAATTACGTAAAAAAACGTAAGTCCGGAAAATTTAAATTTTTTGCCTTCCGGAAATATGTAAAAATACGTAATTTCAGAAAGTTTATTTTTTTTACCTTCTGGAATTATGACTTTAGATGTAATTTAGAAATTTTTAAATTTTTTCGTTTCGGAATTATGTCCACGTTCCGGAATTACGTCTTAGGACGTAATTTCGGAAAAATAAAATAAAATTTTTTAATTAACAATTAACAATTTATTTATTTTATAGATATTGCTACGGCTGATGGCAACTTTCCCTTTACTATGGATTTATCGGACGAATTTACCACTACAGAGGTACATATCTCCCTAAATGTCTTCTTGTTTATGATTATTTATAAGTTATTAATTATGTTTATGATTATTTTGTAGATTTTTGCTACTCGTGATAATCTCTTACGTTGGGCTAGAGACATTGGAAAAGCCAGCAGAGTGGTTGTTATCATTCTTCGATCCGAGTCCACCATGAGTGGTAAAGGGAAGAAGAATAAAATTGTTTTGGGTTGCGAGAAACATGGTAGATATGCCGGAGTAGACATTGGGTGTTCTATAGTGATGTCTTCAAAGAAGTGTGGTTGTCCTTTTAGGTTGAAAGCTACACCATTGAAGCCTCCTGATTGGGATTGGAAAGTCAGAGTTATGTGTGGAATACACAATCATGCGCCTCATAAAACGTATCTCGGGCTTGCAATATTTGGGCGGTTTAATAAGGAGGAGCTATCTTTGGTTGAAGAGCATTTGTTGTTGAATGTTAAAGCACAAAAAAGTATGGATGCAATTAAGAAGCGATTTTCGAACAACTTGAGTACTATGTCGCAGCTGTATAGAACCCGCAGCAGGTTCCAATCGAGCCGGAGAGGTTATAGAACTGAGATACATGAGCTTATGAGACTGGTCGAATCTGAACATTATTTGTGTTGGACTAGACGACTTGATAACATTGATGTTGTTAAAGAGATCATGTGGGCACGCCCTGAGTCTTTCAAGTTATTGAGGATGTTTCCTAGGATTTTGATTATGGATAGCACCTTCAAAACCAACAAATATAGATTGCCTCTCTTGGAGATTGTTGGTGTAACTCTCATTTCTACCCGGTAATTAATACAAATTCAGAGTTTCAAAATCTCCAACGAATAAATAGAATGCTACACTTTCGACTTAAAAAAAACACAATCAAATCACCTGTAAAATCAGATACATAACACTCCGATTTGGATGAACTAATAAACAAAACTGTTTAGTCTTTAAAAATAAGTCAACTTTCGTTACTACGCAGCGGATTCACAAGAAAAATTCAATTCAAAGTAATCGTGGCATCTTTACCCAACTTAGGACAACTCGGAAATAGCAAAATTCTTGATAGCAACAACTTTAAATCCAAACACTAAAATAACATAATAATAAGGAAAACATGTGTTCATCCCCCCCCGAGTGCTACGTATCAGAGCGACGACACCGACTCAAACTAATGAAGGTAAACAGCCTTCATTCGCGATTACCTGCACGTTACCAACAGGGGGTAACATTCAAACAGAAGGGGTGAGATGTCGAACCATATAATAGGACATATGAAAAAGAATATATTAGATTCAGGAAATGTAAATTCACTGTTACCAAGTGGCTTCAGTCTCAAGAGGGGGGGTGAATTGAGATTTAAAAAACTTTTCAGATCTTTCAAAAACGTTTTTCCCCTTTTCAATGACTTAGATCAATTTCGCGCGGGTTAAGTGGAAGCGAAGGAATTAGAATATAAAGCTGTAAAGCGGTATGACAGTAAAGCAGGAAAGCAGTAAAGCACGCAGAGATTTATCCTGGTTCGGTCACCTCCTAGTGACCTACGTCCAGTCCTCACACCCTTGTAAGATTTTCCACTAACCAAGACAACAAGGCTTACAGGTGCCTTGGGAAACCTTTACAGACTCAGGCACTCTCCTCCTAGGATACCCCACCTATAGAGAGCCCTCAAATCTAATATAACAATAACAAGAGATACCCCACCCCTGTTACAATCAGCTGCCCCAGAAAGATACCCCACTTCCTAGTACAAACAGCTACCCTAGAGAGATACCCCACTCCCTAGAACAAATCACAACAATTAAATAATAAACAATTGTAAATACAGAAATACCTCTTAACGTAGGCAGATTACACAATTTGAAGAACGCAACCCCAACTAACTCTTAGCAAAAGATCAGCTCTTGACGGACCGGCGGTGCGAGAAGAACACAAATAAAATATAAGAGTTTTTCAGAAAGAATAGATTGTGAGAATGGGTTGGTTGAGAGATGGAGGCTATGAGGCCTCTATTTATAGGCTTTGGAAAAATCAAGTTTACGTTTAAAAATATGTGGGAATCGATTCTTTGTTGAAAGCATTGGATCTAGGAATCGATTCTTCCTTTAATTAAAAATCGATTTTGACTTTCATTGAAAAAGGTGGCAATCGATTCTTGAGATCCAGGAGGGCTAGGAATCGATTCTTATACTCAATGTAATTTGTATGAATCGATTCTTGGCTTTCCTGAGACATGTAGGAATCAATTCTTTTGCTAAGTGAAAAATAGTGTGAATCGATTCTTTCCTTTTTGAAAAATACTTGTGAATCGATTATGCACTTTGGTAAAAATAATATGAATCGATTCTTTCCTTTTAAAGACACTTGAGAATCGATTTTTATGCTTAGTATAAAATTAGTATGAATCGATTCTTCCTTTTTAGAAATACTTAGGAATCGATTTGCATACTTAGTAAAACTAGTATGAATCGATTTCTTTATCTTTTGTATTGACCTGAAAATCGATTTTTATATATAGAATAAAATAGAGAAAATCGATTTTATGCTTTTCAAAAAATGCTTCTTGTGTTTACGTGTGCATGCATGCATTTTGAAAAACGTGGGACTTTGAGAGATGAGCTGACCTTCGTAAGAGCTTACACTTTTTCCTAAGACACACCCAAACCCTAAGGACTACCCTTATTTATAAGGACTACCCTTATATCTTGAAACTTCAATTCTTGAGTTTGATTGTCTTGGATTGTGACTTTGATACTTTGTCACTTTCATCACCTTTTGCCTTTGGTCACTCTCATCAACTTTGGCTATCAACTTTGGCTTTGTCTTTTTCCTATTATCAACTTTAGCTTTTGTCTTTTTCATCATCAAAACCTCTTAACCACTTCATCATCAAAACTCAGCCTGCAACACAAGATATCTACATTCTCCCCCTTTTTGATGATGACAAAACATTTACTCATCTCAAGGTGGGAGGTTAGTTCAAATAGATAATGCATATATATGATGCTCCCCCTATCATGATGCTCCCCCTGACTTGTTGACTAGATGCATAATATGCAAGTTCTATATGCTCATATGCAACCCTATATTTCTCTCCCCCTTTTTGTCATGATCAAAGAGGGTCAATATATGATAAAGTTTGCGAATCGAATGTCACAGCTATTTGACAATGTAAAAGAGCCATTGCTGATTTGTAAGTGATCATCAAAACTTGAAGAAAAACATATTTGAAACCATGAAGAGAGTATTTCATCAAGACGGGTAAAAGATAATCATGAGTCTCAAAAATCTGTGAAACAGTTGTTTAAGGCTTTATGTATTTCATGCTGCTTAGTTTGAAAGTTGGTGATGGCGGCCAGAATATGGGAGAAAAATTATTTTAGTTAAACAACGATTGTGAGTATGTATTCTGAATTTTAATGCCAGAGCCAGCAATTGATTGTGACAGGAGAAAATGGATTTCGGGAAAAGGTAGCATTTCAGCTGCTTTATAAAACGCTTTTTGAGCACGCAGAAATTCATAAGTCACAAATTCTCTTAAATTCATATTTTATAAAATCACTTGAAAAACATTTTATTGAAAAATTCATTTGAGTAAATGAAGAACCAGGTTTTCTTTTGCAATGGATTTGTGAAAATATCAACTAGCTGATTTTGACGATTCAACTAACTCAATCACACTATCGCCTTTCTAACCATAACCTCTAAGAAGGTGATATATAATTTCTATATGATCAGTCCTAGAGGGTTGACCAGAATACTTTGTTGATTCATGCCTTTATAAATATTGTTCTTTAAAGATGCATGAAATGAGGTTCAGGAATTGCTCTATTTCAGTAGTCACATATTTGACTTAATAAACTATTCTTAAACACATTTTCAAAATAGAGGTAAATAAAATTTTAACCAATCTGACCTTTACCGGTGATTCTTCCTCTATTTATCACAAGTCACATGACGGCTTTTTCCGGGGGTGAGTGTTAAGAACTTTATTGCGTCTCCGGTGATGCGCTATGAGTCTTTGCTGTCAAGGTATCAATATGCCCCCATACCTTGAAGCATACCTGCACTGATCTAAAACAAGGTTCTAGGTACCCAAAATTCTTTGGGTCCTTGTGGGTTAGTGTTTGGCATGGTCCCTTTTGGAACCCATACCTTTTTCACATTTTGATTACCTCTTGCTCTGCAAACGGAAGCATTATGTCCAGGTTTACCACAATAATAACATTTAATATAAGGTCTAGTGGAAAACTTAGGTCTATGATGCATATTATTTCTCGGAATCCTAGGATGTACATGTTGTAATTTGGACATTTTGCCTATTGTACATTCAAGCTCATTGATTTTCTTTTCATGTTCTATACACTTATCACATGCATAATTTTCCTTGAAATAGACAAGATCATCATTTTCTTTTCTAAGTTCTAATTTTTCTTTAGTTAAAGCAATAATATCATTTTCAAGATGAGTGATAACTTTCTTGGATTTGCTTAGAGCTTTAGCTAATTTTGAAGATTTATCGTGTAATTCAGTAAAAGCTTCATATAATTCATCATAGGCATCTTGTAAAGATTCAGAGTTAGAATATACCTCAGTTTCACTTTCGCTGTCGTGGTCGGCCATGAGAGCAACTTGACCTTTTTCACTTTCTGAATCATCTGATGAGTTCATGTCATTGTCTTCCCAAGCTATGTAGGCTTTTCTACCATTGTTTCCTTTGGACCCCTTTTTCTTGAACTTTGACAATTTTCTTTCTAAGTTCGGGCACTTCATCGTCAGGTGTCCGGATTTACCACATTCGTAGCAAGTTGGTGGACTTGAGAAGTTTTCTTTGCTTGAGCCTCTTTTGGTTGGAGAATTCCTTTTGAGAGATCTTTCCCTTCTCATGAACTTTTTGAATTTACTAACCATTAGTTCCATTCTCTCCTCGTCTTCATCTTCATCTTCCGAATCATCACTATCGTCGGATGAGCTTGAACTGGAAGCTTTGAGAGCTAAGTTTTTGTTCTTCTTGTCTTTTCCTTCATGCTCTGCTAGGCGAGTGAGCTCTAACTCGTGCTCTAGTAGTTTCCCAAACAAGGTGGAGAGGGTCATGGTAGTCAAGTTTCTTGACTCAGTTATTGCAGTCACCTTTGGTTGCCATTCTCTGTTTAGGCATCTCAGCACTTTGTTGATCAAGTCTTCGGGAGGAAATGATTTTCCTAATGAACCCAATTTGTTCACTATATGAGTGAACCTTTTCTGCATCTCTGATATTGTTTCACCTGCATTCATTCTAAACAATTCGTACTCTCTGGTAAGAGTATTTGTTCTTGCCCTTTTCACTTCACTTGTACCCTCATGAGTAACTTGAAGATTATCCTACATTTCTTGGGCAGTTTTACAGTTTGAAACTCGAAAAAATTCATCAGTACTTAAAGCAGAAGTAATAATATTTTTGGCACGTAAATTAAGTTGCACTTTTCTTTTCTCATCATCAGACCATTCATTTCTACTTTTTATTGTAAGAATACCATCTACTATGTGTGTGGGGACGAAAGGTCCTTTTTCCACAGCATCCCAAACATCTAAGTCTACCCCTTCAATAAAAATTCTCATTCTTTCTTTCCAATATGCATAGTCTTCTCCGTTGAATCCCGGAGGACGGAAAAGAGATGCACCCTCTTGCGTAGACCAACCTGAAGCCATTTCTCTTGAAGCTGCTAGGCCCTTTATACAAGAGTCTAGCTCTGATCCCACTTGTTACCAAGTGGCTTCAGTCTCAAGAGGGGGGGTGAATTGAGATTTAAAAAACTTTTCAGATCTTTCAAAAACGTTTTTCCCCTTTTCAATGACTTAGATCAATTTCGCGCAGGTTAAGTGGAAGCGAAGGAATTAGAATATAAAGCAGTAAAGCGGTATGACAGTAAAGCAGGAAAGCAGTAAAGCACGCAGAGATTTATCCTGGTTCGGTCACCTCCTAGTGACCTACGTCCAGTCCTCACACCCTTGTGAGATTTTCCACTAACCAAGACAACAAGACTTACAGGTGCCTTGGGAAACCTTTACAGACTCAGGCACTCTCCTCCTAGGATACCCCACCTATAGAGAGCCCTCAAATCTAATATAACAATAACAAGAGATACCCCACCCCTGTTACAATCAGCTGCCCCAGAAAGATACCCCACTTCCTAGTACAAACAGCTACCCTAGAGAGATACCCCACTCCCTAGAACAAATCACAACAATTAAATAATAAACAATTGTAAATACAGAAATACCTCTTAACGTAGGCAGATTACACAATTTGAAGAACGCAACCCCAACTAACTCTTAGCAAAAGATCAGCTCTTGACGGACCGGCGGTGCGAGAAGAACACAAATAAAATATAAGAGTTTTTCAGAAAGAATAGATTGTGAGAATGGGTTGGTTGAGAGATGGAGGCTATGAGGCCTCTATTTATAGGCTTTGGAAAAATCAAGTTTACGTTTACAAATATGTGGGAATCGATTCTTTGTTGAAAGCATTGGATCTAGGAATCGATTCTTCCTTTAATTAAAAATCGATTTTGGCTTTCTTTGAAAAAGGTGGCAATCGATTCTTGAGATCCAGGAGGGCTAGGAATCGATTCTTATACTCAATGTAATTTGTATGAATCGATTCTTGGCTTTCCTGAGACATGTAGGAATCGATTCTTTTGCTAAGTGAAAAATAGTGTGAATCGATTCTTTCCTTTTTGAAAAATACTTGTGAATCGATTATGCACTTTGGTAAAAATAATATGAATCGATTCTTTCCTTTTAAAGACACTTGAGAATCGATTTTTATGCTTAGTATAAAATTAGTATGAATCGATTCTTCCTTTTTAGAAATACTTAGGAATCGATTTGCATACTTAGTAAAACTAGTATGAATCGATTTCTTTATCTTTTGTATTGACCTGAAAATCGATTTTTATATATAGAATAAAATAGAGAAAATCGATTTTATGCTTTTCAAAAAATGCTTCTTGTGTTTACGTGTGCATGCATGCATTTTGAAAAACGTGGGACTTTGAGAGATGAGCTGACATTCGTAAGAGCTTACACTTTTTCCTAAGACACACCCAAACCCTAAGGACTACCCTTATTTATAAGGACTACCCTTGTATCTTGAAACTTCAATTCTTGAGTTTGATTGTCTTGGATTGTGACTTTGATACTTTGTCACTTTCATCACTTTTGCCTTTGGTCACTCTCATCAACTTTGGCTATCAACTTTGGCTTTGTCTTTTTCCTATTATCAACTTTAGCTTCTGGCTTTTTCATCATCAAAACCTCTTAACCACTTCATCATCAAAACTCAGCCTGCAACACAAGATATCTACATTCTCCCCCTTTTTGATGATGACAAAACATTTACTCATCTCAAGGTGGGAGGTTAGTTCAAATAGATAATGCATATATATGATGCTCCCCTATCATGATGCTCCCCCTGACTTGTTGACTAGATGCATAATATGCAAGTTCTATATGCTCATATGCAACCCTATATTTCTCTCCCCCTTTTTGTCATGATCAAAGAGGGTCAATATATGATAAAGTTTGCGAATCGAATGTCACAGCTATTTGACAATGTAAAAGAGCCATTGCTGATTTGTAAGTGATCATCAAAACTTGAAGAAAAACATATTTGAAACCATGAAGAGAGTATTTCATCAAGACGGGTAAAAGATAATCATGAGTCTCAAAAATCTGTGAAACAGTTGTTTAAGGCTTTATGTATTTCATGCTGCTTAGTTTGAAAGTTGGTGATGGCGGCCAGAATATGGGAGAAAAATTATTTTAGTTAAACAACGATTGTGAGTATGTATTCTGAATTTTAATGCCAGAGCCAGCAATTGATTGTGACAGGAGAAAATGGATTTCGGGAAAAGGTAGCATTTCAGCTGCTTTATAAAACGCTTTTTGAGCACGCAGAAATTCATAAGTCACAAATTCTCTTAAATTCATATTTTATAAAATCACTTGAAAAACATTTTATTGAAAAATTCATTTGAGTAAATGAAGAACCAGGTTTTCTTTTGCAATGGATTTGTGAAAATATCAACTAGCTGATTTTGACGATTCAACTAACTCAATCACACTATCGCCTTTCTAACCATAACCTCTAAGAAGGTGATATATAATTTCTATATGATCAGTCCTAGAGGGTTGACCAGAATACTTTGTTGATTCATGCCTTTATAAATATTGTTCTTTAAAGATGCATGAAATGAGGTTCAGGAATTGCTCTATTTCAGTAGTCACATATTTGACTTAATAAACTATTCTTAAACACATTTTCAAAATAGAGGTAAATAAAATTTTAACCAATCTGACCTTTACCGGTGATTCTTCCTCTATTTATCACAAGTCACATGACGGCTTTTTCCGGGGGTGAGTGTTAAGAACTTTATTGCGTCTCCGGTGATGCGCTATGAGTCTTTGCTGTCAAGGTATCAATATGCCCCCATACCTTGAAGCATACCTGCACTGATCTAAAACAAGGTTCTAGGTACCCAAAATTCTTTGGGTCCTTGTGGGTTAGTGTTTGGCATGGTCCCTTTTGGAACCCATACCTTTTTCACATTTTGATTACCTCTTGCTCTGCAAACGGAAGCATTATGTCCAGGTTTACCACAATAATAACATTTAATATAAGGTCTAGTGGAAAACTTAGGTCTATGATGCATATTATTTCTCGGAATCCTAGGATGTACATGTTGTAATTTGGACATTTTGTCTATTGTACATTCAAGCTCATTGATTTTCTTTTCATGTTCTATACACTTATCACATGCATAATTTTCCTTGAAATAGACAAGATCATCATTTTCTTTTCTAAGTTCTAATTTTTCTTTAGTTAAAGCAATAATATCATTTTCAAGATGAGTGATAACTTTCTTGGATTTGCTTAGAGCTTTAGCTAATTTTGAAGATTTATCGTGTAATTCAGTAAAAGCTTCATATAATTCATCATAGGCATCTTGTAAAGATTCAGAGTTAGAATATACCTCAGTTTCACTTTCGCTGTCGTGGTCGGCCATGAGAGCAACTTGACCTTTTTCACTTTCTGAATCATCTGATGAGTTCATGTCATTGTCTTCCCAAGCTATGTAGGCTTTTCTACCATTGTTTCCTTTGGACCCCTTTTTCTTGAACTTTGACAATTTTCTTTCTAAGTTCGGGCACTTCATCGTCAGGTGTCCGGATTTACCACATTCGTAGCAAGTTGGTGGACTTGAGAAGTTTTCTTTGCTTGAGCCTCTTTTGGTTGGAGAATTCCTTTTGAGAGATCTTTCCCTTCTCATGAACTTTTTGAATTTACTAACCATTAGTTCCATTCTCTCCTCGTCTTCATCTTCATCTTCCGAATCATCACTATCGTCGGATGAGCTTGAACTGGAAGCTTTGAGAGCTAAGTTTTTGTTCTTCTTGTCTTTTCCTTCATGCTCTGCTAGGCGAGTGAGCTCTAACTCGTGCTCTAGTAGTTTCCCAAACAAGGTGGAGAGAGTCATGGTAGTCAAGTTTCTTGACTCAGTTATTGCAGTCACCTTTGGTTGCCATTCTCTGTTTAAGCATCTCAGCACTTTGTTGATCAAGTCTTCGGGAGGAAATGATTTTCCTAATGAACCCAATTTGTTCACTATATGAGTGAACCTTTTCTGCATCTCTGATATTGTTTCACCTGCATTCATTCTAAACAATTCGTACTCTCTGGTAAGAGTATTTGTTCTTGCCCTTTTCACTTCACTTGTACCCTCATGAGTAACTTGAAGATTATCCCACATTTCTTGGGCAGTTTTACAGTTTGAAACTCGAAAAAATTCATCAGTACTTAAAGTAGAAGTAATAATATTTTTGGCACGTAAATTAAGTTGCACTTTTCTTTTCTCATCATCAGACCATTCATTTCTACTTTTTATTGTAAGAATACCATCTACTATGTGTGTGGGGACGAAAGGTCCTTTTTCCACAGCATCCCAAACATCTAAGTCTACCCCTTCAATAAAAATTCTCATTCTTTCTTTCCAATATGCATAGTCTTCTCCGTTGAATCCCGGAGGACGGAAAAGAGATGCACCCTCTTGCGTAGACCAACCTGAAGCCATTTCTCTTGAAGCTGCTAGGCCCTTTATACAAGAGTCTAGCTCTGATCCCACTTGTTACCAAGTGGCTTCAGTCTCAAGAGGGGGGGTGAATTGAGATTTAAAAAACTTTTCAGATCTTTCAAAAACGTTTTTCCCCTTTTCAATGACTTAGATCAATTTCGCGCAGGTTAAGTGGAAGCGAAGGAATTAGAATATAAAGCAGTAAAGCGGTATGACAGTAAAGCAAGAAAGCAGTAAAGCACGCAGAGATTTATCCTGGTTCGGTCACCTCCTAGTGACCTACGTCCAGTCCTCACACCCTTGTGAGATTTTCCACTAACCAAGACAACAAGACTTACAGGTGCCTTGGGAAACCTTTACAGACTCAGGCACTCTCCTCCTAGGATACCCCACCTATAGAGAGCCCTCAAATCTAATATAACAATAACAAGAGATACCCCACCCCTGTTACAATCAGCTGCCCCAGAAAGATACCCCACTTCCTAGTACAAACAGCTACCCTAGAGAGATACCCCACTCCCTAGAACAAATCACAACAATTAAATAATAAACAATTGTAATTACAGAAATACCTCTTAACGTAGGCAGATTACACAATTTGATGAACGCAACCCCAACTAACTCTTAGCAAAAGATCGGCTCTTGACGGACCGGCGGTGCGAGAAGAACACAAATAAAATATAAGAGTTTTTCAGAAAGAATAGATTGTGAGAATGGGTTGGTTGAGAGATGGAGGCTATGAGGCCTCTATTTATAGGCTTTGGAAAAATCAAGTTTACGTTTAAAAATATGTGGGAATCGATTCTTTGTTGAAAGCATTGGATCTAGGAATCGATTCTTCCTTTAATTAAAAATCGATTTTGACTTTCTTTGAAAAAGGTGGCAATCGATTCTTGAGATCCATGAGGGCTAGGAATCGATTCTTATACTCAATGTAATTTGTATGAATCGATTCTTGGCTTTCCTGAGACATGTAGGAATCGATTCTTTTGCTAAGTGAAAAATAGTGTGATTCGATTCTTTCCTTTTTGAAAAATACTTGTGAATCGATTATGCACTTTGGTAAAAATAATATGAATCGATTCTTTCCTTTTAAAGACACTTGAGAATCGATTTTTATGCTTAGTATAAAATTAGTATGAATCGATTCTTCCTTTTTAGAAATACTTAGGAATCGATTTGCATACTTAGTAAAACTAGTATGAATCGATTTCTTTATCTTTTGTATTGACCTGAAAATCGATTTTTATATATAGAATAAAATAGAGAAAATCGATTTTATGCTTTTCAAAAAATGCTTCTTGTGTTTACGTGTGCATGCATGCATTTTGAAAAACGTGGGACTTTGAGAGATGAGCTGACCTTCGTAAGAGCTTACACTTTTTCCTAAGACACACCCAAACCCTAAGGACTACCCTTATTTATAAGGACTACCCTTATATCTTGAAACTTCAATTCTTGAGTTTGATTGTCTTGGATTGTGACTTTGATACTTTGTCACTTTCATCACCTTTTGCCTTTGGTCACTCTCATCAACTTTGGCTATCAACTTTGGCTTTGTCTTTTTCCTATTATCAACTTTAGCTTTTGTCTTTTTCATCATCAAAACCTCTTAACCACTTCATCATCAAAACTCAGCCTGCAACACAAGATATCTACATTCACCACTTCACAGCTATCAAACAACTTCAATCATCACGAGTCATCAACATAACTACTTAAATATGCAACACGGAATGCGACTCGATGCCATGCACATGCATGTGGTACCATTGGAGCAGAACTCCCAACTTAAAAATCTGCCAATAAATAGTGGCATCAACAACGCATAAGCCTTCAACTTAATTTGCCAGTCCAGGCCAACTTATTTGAGCATCAGCTCCAACTTGGAATGCTATGTATGTGACGCGATGTGAATGCCCCAACAATCATTAATAATAGTTACATAGCAATACAACAACAAGAGGAATTCCACGTTTGCCATAGGCCTACAATTTAATATTTTGCCAATAAGTAGAAGCAATCCAACCAGATACGACATCACCTGCAAATTCGCCATTTTCGACGAAGTATACTACTTAACAAATTAACCAACATAAACTACAAACAAACACATAGTTATACAGACCATCTTCGACCATATCCGGTTAATTAGTTACCTTCTAAATTTTTCTATCCGGTACTGCTAATTCTGTCCTACACTGTTACTAAAGTCTACACTGGTTATTAGTCGCACCTGTCAACATCATTAGGCTACTCGTTTGCGGCTTCTACTACTAAGTTCCTTTGATACCACTAATGTTTCTTATCACAACATTATTAGTTCGGCTGCATTTGAACAATCCTATTGCTAAACAATTATCTTATCAATTATTAGTGTCATCTTTGTTACACTATTACTAGCAGAAATGTACTAATCCTATCACTTCTATACGTCCCAATGTATCTTGGTTTAGGTGCCTAAACAATTCAAGTAGCTATTACTAACAATTACGCGCCAAGGAATATATATATATATATATATATGGCGCCTTTCACCGTAGACGGCGCGCCCTACCGCACCAACATACGAGAAGCCCAATTCGCCGGCAACCATATGTCGCTCCCCACAAAGGGTGTGCCGTTCGGCCTCCCCCTCCCTACTCGCTATGTGCGCGCGGCGCAAGGGCTTCACCGCCCGGCGGCGCCATCCCCGTTACGCACATTCTGTTTCCTTCTCTTACGATCCTTATTTCAGATTAATACAACCATGGCAACGCACAACCGATCGCTTGAAACAATTTCCAGGGCCAGCAATATAGAACTCAATAACGTGACAATTAGTTCAACAAGAATAATTTCTCGGCAACATACACACAACACAATCATATACGGTGGCAATTCATAAATCCCAGTTCCTACATATAATCTTTCATGTACCCTGTTATAGAGTTAGAACCCCACCCTTACCTTGGACTTGAAGGTTGCGCAAGCTCCATTTGTTTTGCCTCTTGGTTTTGTCGATCCCAAAAAGCAATGCTAGCCTTGAAAACTGCCGGAGTCCCGAATCATATTCAGCGGCGAATTAATGTTGCACCCCGGAATATGTTCAGTAGCGAATTTTTGCAGTGAAGAATTATATTGAATTGTGTCTTTAACTGTCCGATCCAAATATGTATAAAGACAGTGCACAAAGGGAACAGGGTCGGTGACTAACTATTGAAAGTGACTAGCAATTAACCTCCAATACCCATGTGGTTAGGAATCTTGGCTGATCGTAATGAATCAAACAAAGGATTCACTATAGCTTCAAGTTTGACCAACCGGAATGAGGCACACGAAGTATTTATGAGCTTCCAAAGAGAGAAACATGACTTGGCCAATATATATGAAGGTTTAATATTAAAAAAACTGAAAGGTAATATGATAGTCAAATGATGAGGCTTCAAAATACATGGACATATATAAACGTGAATACTCAGGTCGATGGGAAAGTGATTGGAATGCTCAAATGAAGGAAACGTGAATATGCTATCATTAGATAGGTTAGAAATTAAGAGACACTGAATTAGATGTTTGGGGCTGCGCATGACTCGGTGGGAGGGAAGAGATGGGAAATTAGGTTAAGTATAAATAGTGGGCTTTATCTATGTTGTTGCAAAAACTCAGTCCAATGCACATTAGTGTAGAAACTGAAACTAGGATGTTTGCTAATAATAGTCGAAAACTCATTCATATTATTTTCAAAGCAATTTCTTAACCACTTAAGCTAATTTTAACACTTCTAAATAAAAATATAGCATTTCCAAAATATTGATAATTTATTGAAATAATTATTTATAATATAATAATCAAAATAAGATGTAGTTAGAGGGAATTTATTGTAACTAGTAATATATTTCTTACAAATCGAATATGCACTAAAACATCCCAATAAATACTATTACACATATTCACGTAAGACCACAGAAAATAATTGGATGAAGAAATCGGGGTGTTACAGTTGGTGTCACTTCCACTGAGTTGACATTTTCAATGGCATTTGCTTACTTGTCTCTAGAGCGGTATGATAATTATAGATGTCTTCAGTGGCATTTTCAGATCTTTCAATTAGTCCCCCTATTTTTTCTCTAGCAATTCAGATCCCCCAATTTTATCAATTCGCAGTTTTAGTCCCCTAGTTAAATTTTCATTCAATGTTTTACGACAATGCTAACGTGTCAATAAGGTGGTGATGTGGCTGATGCGTGTTGTGCTACGACACTAAGTGATTACGTCAGCACTGCATACATCTATCACATAAGCATTCCCGTCAAAATTTGGATTGCAAATTAATAGTGACTAAAATTGTGGACTTGATAAAATTCGGGGACCAAAATTGCGAAAAAATAAAATAGGGGGACCAAAATTGTGAATTTAATAAAATAGGAGAGCCAAAACTAATCGTTCGAGATATCAAAGATTCATTTAAGGGGTTGACTTTTCACAAGAAATGTTTTTCCATATACACCGACCCAGGATCGAACTCAATACCAAATAAATAAGGGACCTAAATGCCTACCACTTGTGCCACGTCACATCATGTTGGTACTTCGCTGCCGCTTTGTTTAAAGCCACGTTCCCATGGAATTATGTGATGAAGAATGCTAAGATTGTGTTTTTGCCCATATTTTCTCCTTGACCTCAAAAGGAAAAAGAAAATCAGTACATGTACTGATGTACAGCAAAAAGACAACAAATTTTGGTAACCATAAAGATCACAAACCCACTTGAACTTTTAAAAGTTACACGATCACACTGAAATTAAAGAAGACAACAAGTAGCAAATGTGTTTTAGCCAAAACAACAATTTAAAGTAAACAAAATAGTCAGTGAGATTTATTTTCTAATCTTACATGGTTTAGTTCCCTTCCAACCACCCCCCCCCCCCCCCAGTTGTTGTTTTTTTCGACCAACACCCCCAGTTGTTATATACACAAACAAGGACCACTAATATAGAACATTATACTCTTAACTAGTAAGACGAATATTAGATCAATACTCGATAATAGTATGTTTGGATTTACTTTTGGAAGAGTTAGAAATGATACCGAGTTAGGAAAATTATTTTTGGCGTGTTTGGGTATAAAGAGCCCACTTGTTACAGTTTTTTTTTTTTTTGAAAAATAATCACCTTTTTTTTACAAAAGTAATCTATTTTAGAAGTTTTCCATCTGTTTGTTACAACTTTTTTTAAAAAACGAGAATCTAAAAATAATCTAAAACAGCTTCAAATAAGAATCTGTTTTTGGTAGCTTCTCGTAAAAATCATTTTTTAAAGAATATATGATTAAAAAACAACTAAATCGTACCAACTCAAAGGTTACCCGTAATTACTCTGCTAGGGTTTAGGGTCTTTGTTCCCTTCTAGGGTTTTGTTTCCTCAAAGGAAGCAAGGTATTTTGGTGGTGCAGTGATTCATTCATCTCTGTTATCCCCCATTAATGCTTGCATTCACCAACATTTCATTTATCCCACCAAACACTTCATTAATATCCTCGCCCTTTACCCTCGCCTGTTATCCAACCACCTCATTCAAATCTCTTCACTGCAAAACTATAATCATTAAATGAGAAACAAAATCTTATCATTCTGTTGTTAAAACTACTTCACAGTTGTTAATACTATTTCACATTAACTTCAACCTTAACAACCATTCCAACCTATGTTTACAGCCATCTAACCAGTATCATCACCTTTACAAAATGAATACAAGAACCAAAACCCTAGAAAGTTACAAAGAGTAGTTATTAACCCATTACAACATTTTTAAGCAAACCCTAGAATTTCGCGATTACAGAAGCATTACAATCATTTCCTTTCAATCTCCAATACTGGGAAACTACGATCTGTCAAGCGTAGTTTCTGCATCTCAGCTAAACAGGAAATAAATCCAGAAACAAACTGTCAAGAGGAGTAACAACAGTCATGGCATCTAGCTCACGTCAGAATCCGTTCAAGGAAAGGGAGAACATTGAAGAGCTTACTGAAATGCTGATACCTGCGAACACAAACAGTGAAGATTTGTCAAAAAGAACCCTGGTAGGGCAGCTGCACACCAATAGAGCACTAAATAGAGCAATAACAAAGGGAATAATTACTAAAGCATGGTCAGCATACCACAACCTACAAATCTCAGAGCTTGGTAAGAACAAATTCTTATTCACCTTTGAACATGAAAAAGACTGTAAAGATGTTGTAGATAGGGCTCCATGGTACTTCATGAATCATTTAATGTGTCTACAATATTGGAACCCAGCTATAACAATGGATGAGATTATCTTTGACTGGAATCCATTTTGGGTTCAAATACATAATCTCCCAATGGAATATCTGAACTGTGACAATGGGAAAACAATACTTCAGAAGATAGGAAAAGTTCTGCATGTGGAGGAATCAATCTTGGAAGGGAGAGTTCTAAGAACCTTCCTTAGAGGAAGGGTGGCTATTGATGTTACCAAACCAATCCCTGCTGGTTGTTGGATCCCAAGGAAAAACTTACCAAAAGTCTGGGTTCATTACAAATATGAAAGAATACAAGACCTATGTTTTAACTGTGGCTGTATTGGGCATGAGCAGAAGTATTGCAAGGTGTCTAGATTGATGTCTCCCTACTGTAGCTCTATTCCTAAATATAGCCAAGCAATACAAGCCCAACCCTCAAAGACCATTAAAGCTGTTTTAAGAGAGCATAAACAGAACTATGGTGACTCTACAAAAAATACAGCTTATAAGTTCCAGAAGAGAAGTGATGAAGATGAGAACCCAAACAGTAATCAGGTTCTCCAACAAACAGGGGAGGAAGATGAGGATGTAGTAAGAGAAAAGGCTAGAAGAGCATGGGCTGAAATGATAGCAAATTGCACAGATGGTACAAGAGCAGTGTCTAGCAATCTATTCAAACATCCAGTAGAAGAAAACAAGAGGACGCTTCAAGCTGAAACTATGGTGGCAGAGTATCAAGGCCCAGATGATCCTACGCCATACGAAGCTTACCTCTCTGAAGAGGAGTTGGCTGAGTTTAGATACCTCCAAAAGCAATATCTACTCCATCACATTCCTCATGAGAGACTAGTTGAGATACACCAAGCCCAGATGAAGGTCAAAAATGATCTACAAATGAGAAGACAGAAATTTCATCAGCTTGAGGTGGAGCAGCAAAAAGCTCGTGATCAAGAGGTAGAAAGAATTATGCAATCCGTGAGAGTGCAATTAGGTAAAGCTACACCTATGCAACTCAATAATCCAAATCTAGAGGAAGAGGTAGCAGATAACATCAGGTTAATTACTCAGAACAATAATCCCAACTTACATTTCAAGATGATGGATGGGGAATATCGCAGTACAGAGCAGCAATTCGTCAATGCCTACTGTGGAACTTGGAGAGATCCTCCTAAGCTCATCCAACAGGACTCTCAAAATTACTTTGTAGAATATCCACCAGAAGGAGACTCTCAATCTGACAAGAACCTGCAGTTACATCAAGAGGAGGAAAGCAACTTGGCTTTAATACTAGGGAGTGGAATGAAATTAAAGAATAAGAGAGAACATGTGATCAACCAAAAAGAAGTAGCTCAAAGATTAAAGAAGGCGAGAGCTGGAATTCAAATCAAGGAACCAAATCAAGAACATCAAATGGTAAACTCTGCAAATCAATCTTTTTTCTTATCTGAAGCTGAGGAGGCGGGCCATCCCATGCCCCCTACCTCCAAATGACTTGTGTGAGTTGGAATTGTCGAGGATTGGCGGCGTCCTCGACAAATAGAGAGCTAAAGAGCCTCATCAGTGACTACAAGCCGGCCATCATATTCCTTATGGAAACCAGAGCCCATAAGGATCGTGTAGAAAGAGTAAAAAGAAAGTTTAGATACCAACATGTATTTTGTGTAGAATCACAAGGAATATCAGGAGGACTCTGCCTTCTATGGAATGATTACTTTGAATTGCAAATTCTAGACTCATGTTCCAACTATATTCATAGAGCAATTAAAGAAAGAAGATCAGGGCATTGTTTTCAGATGACGTTCATCTATGGAAATCCAACATTTGCTAACAGAAGATATCTGTGGGCTAAGATTGCAAGACTCAAACCCCTAAATAATGATCCTTGGTGTTGTATAGGGGACTTCAACGAGATGACTAACACTGCTGAAAAGGATGGATTGACTGGGGTGGAACCTATTAGAATGAGACTTTTTAATGAATTTCTTGAAGAAGCTGGCCTTATGGATATGAAACTGCAGGGGTGTAAATTTACATGGTTTAGCAATCCAAGAGATGGCTTTGTTACAAGGCAAAAGATTGATAGAGTGATAGCTAACTGGTCTCTGAGAAACATTTATCCACATGCTCTTGCTACAGCCCTTCCCATTCTTAGCTCAGATCATTCACCTATTGTCTTTAAACTTAAGCCTCCTATTCTCAGTGGTAGATCCTTCAAATATGAAGCGTTTTGGGAGGAGAATGAAGATTGTAGAATGGAAGTAACAAAAGGTTGGGACACTAATGCTCTTCTTGATCCTTGGCAGAACTGGGATAAGAGAGTAAAAAAGTGCACGTCTCACCTTAAGCAGTGGCATCAGAAAAGTTTCAAAAATGCTGCTAAGGAAATCAAAATTCTGTCCTCAAAGATAGAGCTGGAACTGAACAAACCTCACTCTTCTACTGACTGGGAATGGGTGCAGTTTGCTAGAAAAGAAGTGGATAGATTATGGAAACAGGAAGAGACCTACTGGGGTCAGAGATCTAGGATCAAGTGGCTGAATTGGGGTGATAACAATACTAAATTCTTTCATGCTTCAACAGTGCAAAGAAGAGACAGAAATAAGCTTCTTAGGATTAAAAACTCTTCGGATCAGTGGGTGGAGGGCCAAATTGAAGTGATGGATGGTGTGTGGGAGTTCTACAATGATCTATACTCCTATGAATCTCCCTCTAATATTGATCAATGCCTGACTGTTAAGGAAGTGGAGGATTCTATTTTTGACCATGGAGCATATAAAGCACCAGGCCCTGATGGCCTAAATGGTCTATTCTTTCAAAAAAACTGGTCTACTATCAAGGAGGATGTCTTTCAAGCTGTATCTGAATTTTTTACTAAAGGCAAGCTAGGAGAGAATATTAATTTAACTAATGTGGCTTTAATTCCTAAAGTTCCTATCCCTGATTCTATATCTCAATTAAGGCCAATCAGTTGCTGCTCTTTCGTGTATAAGGTTATTGCTAAGATAATAGTTGCTAGACTAAAGCCCATTATGGGAAAAATCATCTCTCCTCAACAAAGTGCCTTTGTTGGAGGAAGGTTAATTCAAGACAACTTGATTGTAGCACATTAGGCTTTCCATTTCCTCAAGAAAAAACAGGGTGTTGGTGGTAAAGGTATTGCTATCAAGCTAGATATGAACAAGGCCTATGACAGAGTCAACTAGGAATTCCTTCAGTCAGTTCTTCTAACATTTGGTTTTGATTATAATTGGGTCAAGACAATTATGACCTTGATTAACACAGTATCATACTCTTATCAGATTAATGGCTTCTCATCTAGGCAGGTTTACCCTAAAAGGGGTGTAAGACAGGGAGGTCCACTTTCTCCATATCTCTTCATATTAGTCTTTGATGTGCTCTCAAGGCTGATAACAAAAGCTTCAGATTGTGGTGATTTTCAAGGAATTAAGTTAGCAGCAACAGCTCCAAACCTAACTCATCTGTTCTTTGCTGATGATGCAATCCTTTTCTCAAAGGATAGTACAGAGAATGTGTTCCAACTAATTAAGATCCTTAATCTTTTCACAAGTGCATCAGGTCAGAAAATTAATCTTACAAAATCTAGAATAATTTGTGGTGCTCAAGTCACTACTCAGATTAGGGATAGAGTCTCCACCATTTCAAACATCCCCATTTGGACAAATCCTGGCTTCTATCTTGGAGTCCCAGCTGAATGGGGAGGCTCAAAGGTTCAAAGCTTGAACTGGCTTAAGGACAAAGTGATTAGCAAGTTGGAGGGTTGGAAAGGAAACCTTCTAAATCAAGCTGGCAAAGAAGTGTTAATTAAAGCAGTAATTCAAGCAATCCCAAGCTACATTATGTCTATCTTATCTCTTCCAAAAACCTTCTGTGACTCTTTGACTGCAATTGTAGCTAATTTCTGGTGGAAAGCTAATGGTAAGTATAATGGAATTCACTGGAAGAGGTTTGAATCTCTATGTCTCCCAAAAGATAAGGGCGGGTTGGGCTTCAAAGACTTCAATAAACTGAATACTGTCCTATTGTCTAAGCAAGTATGGAGATTGGCTCAAGATCAAGCATCTTATTGGGCTTCAACTCTAAAGGCTATCTATTTTCCTAATTGTTCTTATTGGGAAGCATCAAACAGTAGGGGTGCATCTTGGGTTTGGCAGAGTCTGTCTCAAGGGAGAGACTTTATAAGGAACAATGGTAGGTGGAATGTTGGGCCAGGGAATCAAATCAGCATAGCTAATGATAATTGGTTGAGTTCCGGTACCAAAGCTACATTGAAAGGTAATGCAGCAGCAACGTCAGTGTCTGATCTAATTGATTCAAATAGGAGATGGGATTTCAACCTTCTTCGGTTGAATCTCACTCCTGAAAGTGCAATTGAAGCTGTAAAAACTCCTATCTCGTGGTCTTCACCTTCTGACTCTATTATTTGGCCACATAATAAGGATGGGACTTACTCAACAAAGTCTGGTTACAGTGCAATCATGGATTCATCTCCTCCGATCTTCACAGGACCATCAACTTCTACCAATATATCTGAAGACTTGTGGAAACTTATCTGGTCAGCTAAAGTTCCTAACAAAATCAAACATTTTGTGTGGAAAATTTGTCATAATATTCTACCTACAAGAGAGAACTTGTGCAAAAAAAGAATTCCTGTTCCTAGGAATTGCCCAATTTGTATGAAGGAAATAGAAACAACTGAACATATCTTCCTCCTTTGTCCTTGGACAAAACCTCTATGGTTTGGACTACAAGTTGTCAAACCTCCCTCTCCTATAGGTCTGTCCTCTATCAGCTTATGGATCCTAGAAGAATTGGTTTCTCCATTGTCTACAACTCCTCACCTGTCAACTTGGATTTTCTTCTCTCTATGGTCTATTTGGAAGGCAAGAAATGATATGGTCTTCAACAATAAACTCCCTAGTCCTATTAATAGTCTTCATATAATTAAAACTCAATGTCTTGAGTTTCTGGCAGCTACAACAATGATCAAGAATGGGGGTGAACAAGCTAATATTGTAAGTCCTAACCGTAATCAGGCTACTCCAGTGAAATGGACTCCACCTCAAGAGTCATTTATCAAAGTGAATTGTGATGCAGCATTTGATAAGGCATCAGGGAAAGGGTTTACCGGAGTTATATGCAGGGATTATCAAGGTAAACTTCTTACTGCTACATCAAGCCGATTCTTTGCGAATTCTGCTCTGGTAGCTGAAGCGATCAATCTCAGAGAAGCAGTCTCTTTAGCAGCTAACTTAAATCTTCAACAGGTTATCTTTGAATCAGATAACCAAACCCTAATTGAAGTTTGCAACACTAAATCAGTTCGAAGAGAAATTGAAGGAATAATTGAAGACATCAACTCTTTTAGATCAGATCTGCAAAGTTCGAACTTTACCTGGACAAAAAGGGAAGGAAACAACTGTGCATATGTTCTAGCTTCACTAGCTCGAGACAATCTTCTTCATGGATCGTGGTTGCTTCGCCCTCCTTTGCTTCTTCGTCGAGCGCTAGTTTCTGATGCGCAAGCCCTTTGGAAATAAAGACTGATCTGTTTCTCTGTTTCTTCTTCTCTTCATCGATCTAATGGCGTTGTTCGTTCTCCTGTGTTGCGAATGAGAATGATCAGGTCTCGTTTCTTCGAAGACTGAAGGCGTGAAGTCTAGGATTATTTTGCTTAATTTGGGTGTTGTTGTATCGAGTCAATCATTATGTTTTTGCCTAGTATAGTATTGTACTACTACTGTTGTATTTTTCCTCTTATGGGTCTGTGGTGTTTCTTTGCTTTTGGTGACCCCAAAACAAGCCCACTCCCTCTTTGGTGTCTCGTTGTTCCATTTGGGTGTATGGTTTGGGCCTGGCCCATATCTTCATTGAAATATAAATCATAGCTCTATTGACCAAAAAAAAAAAGAATATATGATTATTTTTTAAAAAATGATTTTCATTATGTTACACAAACACAAAACAACTTCTCATTTTCTTAAGAGTTTAATTTATATACTCAATAGGTGTATAGGCTTTTACAACCAGTACCAATCACAATTCATGTAGTGGTTGGTTATCAATTGACTAATTGATGGTTACTAATTAACCAATTTTTCTTTAATGATGTGTCACCATGTGATTAGTAGATAGTGTACAACATGTTTACACCTATTGTGTATATAAATTAAACTCTTCTTAAAAATCTCTAAAAATTAATTTATAAATTATTTAACAATAAAATCACTTATTTTTTAATGCGTAATGAACGGGCCCAAAATTTATTTTACCTCTAGAATTGATACTAACTTGAAGCAAGGATTTGTATATTTTTGCTCCAAAAAGTGATTTTATTCTCAAATTTCGTTCAACTCACTTTTACGTGAATTCTCCTAAACATAAATTATTTTATATTCAACTCACTTTTCTTCAAAATCAAACTTACAAATCAATTTTCATAAACACAAAATGAAAGCACACCGAATGAAACCTAACATAAATGTGAAAATCCATAAAGCCCGTTGACTATTATTTATACATTGAGATTTATTCATAAAACATACCTACAATTGCTATATCAGAATTGAGTTTTATTCAACAACAAAAGGAAAAAACTTGAAAACAATAGATATTTCAGTCTGAGATGGTGTTCGGCAAATTAATCTCCACCATTCTCCTAAGCTTTGTGTCCACAATTAAAATTGATTTTTTTCATATAAAAAAACAACGGTAGTAGAAGAAGCTAGCTGTACCGGTCGCTAAAACATTGACCATTTGCAATTAAGAACCCTTGACAATAAGTGAAGTTCACATATGATCTGGATCAAAGAAAATAGACCAAATTGCTTATTTCAACAAATAGATAATAACTATACCTTTCATATCATAAATTTCCATGACTCTTATAATAAAAGTTAAATTAAAAGCGCACTCACACTAACAATGTGAAAACACCGAAGTGAAACGACGTGGAGAGAGAATGAACAAATGAAAATCACTCGCAGGTAATGTTTTTTGGCGGAATTTCTGGTAGATTTTTTTCACCGGTAATGCACATTTTTAACGGATTTTTAAATAAAATAAAATTGAAAAATCCGTCGGAAACGCGCATTACCGACGGATTTTTCAGCCAGTAATTTCCGGCGGATTTTTTCCTCCGGTAATGAGCATTTCCGGCGGATTTTTAAAAAAAATAAAAATAACTTTTTTTTGAAAAATCCGCCATAAATGCTCATTACCGGCGGATTTTTTATTTTTTTTAAAAAAACAAATTTGTCTTTTAAATTTTTTCGAATTTTAAAATTTAATATGTAATTTAATAAGAATTAAGAAAAATGAAAATGAAGTAGAATATGAGAAAAAATGATATAGAAGAGAATGAGAAGGAATAAATGAATGAGAATGAAGAAGTAGGAATGAATAAGAATGAAAGAGAGTAAGAGAAGAAATAATATAGAAGAGAATAAAAATAAAGAAGTAAGAAAGAATAAGAATGAAGGAGAGTATGAGTAGTAATAATATAGGAGAGAATAAGAATGAAGAAGTGAGAATAAATGAGAAAGAAGAAGAAAGAGGAAATATAGAAGAGAGATATGTAAAGAAATTTATGGAGATTGGAGAGTATGAGAAAGAAGAAGAAAGATAAGATAGGGAAAGTGTAGAAAAGAATGAGAAGGAAATAAAGAGTGAAATGAGAGAATGAGAAGAGTGTAGAGTTTTATTTATAGGCATGTTCAAACGGTTTTGGCGGATTTTTTCTCTCTGTACCTTTTCGGCGGATTTTTCCGTCGGTAATTTGCGTTTCCGACGGATTTTTTAAAAATAAAAAAATTTAAAAAACCGCCAAAAATGTGCATTCCCGACGGATTTTTCCATCGGAAAAATCTGCCAATAATGTACATTACCGGTGGATTTTAAAAAAAAACAAAATTTGGAAAAATCCGCCAGAAATGTCTATTACCGGCAGATTTTTCCGTTGGAAATTTCCGGCAAATTTTTTTCGCAGGAAATGCCAAAAATCCGTCGGAAAGTCCATTTTTTCCGCTGGAAATTTACCGGCAGAAAAATTCCGCCGGAAATGCCAAATTTCCACCGGAACCGTACCGCCGGAAAATTTCTGCCGGAAAAACACGTTTTTCTTGTAGTGAACGTGGTACTCACCGGATTAATCGCCACCATGCTTTCGAAACCATGTCCACCATCAAAATTGATATATTTTTTAAATAAGAACACGAAGGCAGAAATAACTGCATAAACACCGATTATGTGCAATTAAGTTTCAAACTTAGTTTAGGCGCCGCATTTGTCAATACAAAATCTGAAATCATAGAGAAAATGATAAATATGAGTAAATTTTTACAAAATTTGTTTAGATTACAGAGTATTGGGCTAAGAAACTTTAGAATTGGTTTGATTCTTTTGAATATATTCTGCATGCTTTTTTTAACTGATTGTGCATTCTTTTCTTGTTTGTGGCTACTCTGTGTATCCTGCTTTTCGTGTTTTTGTTTGTTTGGTCAATTGCTTTTCGTGTTTGTGTGTATCATGCTTTTCACATTACTACCGTACTTACGGTGTTTCAGTGTTTGTGTATCAAGTGGTGATACGGCTTCATGAGATTCATTTTCTTTTTTGTTGATTTAACCTTAATTGTCCCTAAAATATGTTCAAAATGTGCCTTATTTATACAACAGTCAACAGTCATGTGTTTCTTTTCATCAAAATAATATTAAATTTGATTTTTGCCACACACCATTTCAAAAAAGGGTACAAATTATTTTTTCCACTAGTGTCTCAGTTGTGCGTTGCACGAAAATATTTTATATTTATATTTATATTAGTATCTAAAAGAGAATATTAGTCTGGTAAATAAAATTATAAAATTAACTTAAATTTTGAAATTCGCTTAGCTATTATTTGTTTAATTATACAAAAAATTATTAATTAATATTTATTAAATAAATAGCCTTCTATTGAATAATTTTTTTGGGAAATAACTAATATAATTAATGAAGATAAAAAATTAACTAGTAATTAAATTGTAATTACTTCATAGCAATATTTCACCGCATATTTCTCTCAACCAAAATAGACTACAATATTGAATAGGAAAAATTACAAAAAACATGAAACTTCAAGAAACCCCAAAAAGAGACAACAATTTAGAAAAATGAGAGATAAAAAAAATTCTATTTTGTTGTATTTGATCTGAAATGAATTGTTACTTTACATCACGTAATGTTTGCTATTTATAAAAGCACATAGTAAAAGTTTGCTATTTATAGAAGCACATAGTAACCGAATGTTAATTGTCCAGGTCTAACTAACTAACAGTTTTCGGTTAGACAAAATTAAGATAGTGTATGTCGAGCCTATGCGAGCTTATGAGCTCAGTTAATTTACTCTGATACTCCTCTTAGTTGGGTGTGAGATGGGATAAAAGAGAGTTGCACTTTTGTACACTTTAGTAGGAGAGAGCCTTAGTCATAATCTCATCACAATGTTCATAGTCTAGAACATGTGCCATTGCTTCTTATCGTAAATACATTTCATAATTTTGTATTTGTACATAGTTAGATATAGGTTAACAGTTAATTAAAAATTGGTTAGTTTGTTATTTAGTTAGTTAGATGCTAACCGCTTAATTAGGTTTGTCAAAAAAAATAGCTTAATTAGGCCTTTATTACTTTCCCTATATATACTGTATTTCCATAACTATGATACAGATTATTTTTTGATCTGGAAATATCTATTTTCACATGGTATCAGCTGTTAGCCATATCTGATTGTTCATTTCTTGCTTCGCTGCATAATCCTCCGATCGTTCCTTCTTTGTTCGATCTCATCTTCATCTCTCTTGAGACCCTTTTTCTTCGACTCAAGAAACCTCTCCTTCCAATCATGGCTACGACGAGCTACTCTGATTTTTCCACCAATTCCGCAAATCCCTATTATCTACATCCTAACGAAAATCCAGCTTTGATTTTGTTTCTCCACCATTAGATAGAATTACCACACTTGGGCAAGATCAATGCACATCGCCTTGATCTCGAAGAACAAAGAAAAATTTGTTGACGGAACCCTCCCAAACTGCAGAACACTGATCCAATGTACGCTCCATGGATTCGATGTAACACGATGGTCTTGGCGTGGATTCATCGATCCCTATCTGAATCTATTGCTCAATCAATTCCCGCGGGAGTTTGGAAGAATTTGAGAACTAGGTTTTCGCAAGGGGATATCTTTCGCATCTCCGATATACAAGATGAATTGTACAAATTTCGCCAAGGTAATCTTGAAATTTCTGATTACTTTACTCAATTGAAAGTTTTTTGGGACGAATTAGAGAGTTATCGTCCATTACCTCTCTGTAAATGTGCTATTGCTTGCACTTGTGGCGCTGTTGATTCTGTAAAAATCTATAGAGAACAGGATTATGTCATTCGTTTCCTGAAAGGTTTGAATGATCGTTTTTCGCAAACCAAGTCTCAAATAATGATGAAACCCCTGCCAGAAATAGACACAGTGTTCTCTATGTTGATTCAACAAGAAAGGGAAATCACTCACTCTGTTCTTGACCCTATTGTGCATGATGCACCTGAAACTGAGGTTTCCACTACTCTATTAGCCAATTCTCAGTACAATAACTACAAAGGGAAAATTGCTGGTAATGGTAAGGGCAGAGGACAAGGACTTCCTGCCAAAGGTACCAATCGTGTCTGTACTCATTGTAACAGAACTAATCATACAATTGACAGTTGATGGGTTAAACATGGTTATCCTCCTGGCTTCAAAGGCAAAGGCAAGAATCCCTTTCAGCAGTCTCAATCCAACAATGTGAATGCAAGTGAGAGCTCTACACAGAATGATTCTGCTCAAGCATCAGCATCCAACAAGGCTCCTTTTGGTCTCACTCAAGAGCAATACCAAGGCATTCTTAGTATGGTCCAACAATCAAAGGCACAAGCCCCTTCTACTGCAAGTTCAGCCTCTGCAAATTTTGTTTCCACCACTCCCTTGGCACTCAACTCACAATCATCTAGTGACCATGGTAAGCACTCAAACTTTTGGATTCTTGATTCTGGTGCTACAGATCATATAGATACTTTAGCACACAAACATATATAGTTCCCATATCTGTTTCTTTACCTGATGGTACATCCATACTAGCTTCTATTTCTAGCACTGTCATCATATCTCCCTCACTTACATTGCATAATGTTCTCTACATACCATCATTTCATGAGAATTTAATTTCAATTCACAAACTAGCTAGAACAAATGAATGCTTGGTGAATATTACATCCCAATCTTGTGAAATTTTGCAGATTGGCTCCAAGGCAGTGATTGGTATAGCTGGGATGCGAAGGGGATTGTATATCTTAGACATTGAAGATCCTACTAGTTCTATTCACTCTTCATGTTTCACTCACTCATCATGTTGTAATGTTTCACACGGTGATTCTCAATTGTGGCACTTAAGACTAGGCCACATATCTGATATTGGTTTAAAAACAATTAGTAAACAATTTCCTTTCATCTCTAGTAGCAATAATATGTTACCTTGTGATTCTTGTCATTTTGCAAAACAAAAGAAGTTGCCCTTTCCTTTGAGTATTTCCAAATCTACTGCTGCATTTGACATTTTACATGCTAACTTATGGGGTCCTTACTCCACTGTCTCTCTCTTAGGACACAAATACTTTCTTACTTTAGTTGATGACTATAGTAGGTTCACTTGGGTCATATTCTTGAAAACAAAAGATGAGACTAGGAAAAGCCTTATTCACTTCATTTCCTATATTGAAAACCAGTTTCACACCACCCTAAAGTGTCTAAGATATGATAATGGGACTGAATTTTCCATGGATGATTTTCTCCTTTCAAAAGGCATCATTCACCAAAGGACTTTTGTTGAAACTCCTCAACAAAATGGTGTTGTTGAGAGAAAACATCAACACATCCTCAATGTAGCTAGATCCCTTTGTTTTCACTCTAAAATTCCTCTGTCAATGTGGAATTTCAGCATTCAACATGCTGTCCATCTAATAAATAGAATCCCCACATCACTTTTGAAACTCAAGTGTTCTTATGAAGTCCTCCACAAACAGCCCCCTCTCCTCACTCACCTCAAAGTGTTTGGTTGCCTTAGTTTTGCTTTCACTTTACATGCTCACAGAACTAAGTTTGATTCTAGAGCTAGGAAAGCTGTTTTCCTAGGATTTAAAGATGGAACTAAGGGATATATACTCTATGATTTAAATTCTCATGATCTATTTGTATCTAGAAATGTTATCTTTTATGAAAATCATTTTCCTTTCCAAAAACAACATACTACATCTGATAAACATGCATCACCATTACATTACATTACATGCATCATTCATTTCTTGATGACCTTGAAATCTCATACTCACCTCACCATACTACACCACAACCTACCATTCCAACCTCTGAAACTTATGAAAACAACACTGAAACTCTGCCCATCCCTGTTCTCACTGAAACAGTCCCTAGCACTCATGAAAACAACCCTGAACCTGGACCAACTTCCCCCCTGCACCTATACGAAAATCCACTAGGATCACCATTTGCCCTAGCTACCTACAAGAATACCATTGTAACAATGTTTTGAGCTCTCAACCTGAAACACAAACCACGATTCCATACCCCCTCTCCTCTGTCCTAACCTATAACAAATGTGCTCCTGCCTATAAATCATTTTGCTGTGCTATATCTACCCAAAGTGAACCAAAATCCTTTGCCCAAGCATCAAAACTTGATTGTTGGAAAGATGCTATGACTGTTGAATTATATGCCCTTGAAAAGAACCAAACTTGGAGTGTGGTTGATCTACCACCTGGTAAAGTCCCCGTTGATTGTAAATGGGTTTATAAAATCAAACACAATGCCAATGGGTCAATTGAAAGATACAAGGCCCGTTTAGTGGCAAAGGGGTTCACTCAACTTGAAGGGGTGGACTATTTTGACACTTTTTCCCCCTGTTTCCGTTAGAGTCTTATTGGCCCTAGCATCTATCAAAGGATGGCATCTTGAGCAACTTGATGTAAACAATGCTTTCTGTTAAATAGAGACGAAGAATAGAGAGACGATATTGGTCACGCAGTTCGGCCAATGTTTGCCTACGTCTGCGACTACAGAGTAGCTGTAGTTCCGTTTTATTAACTGAATATGTTGTTGTGTATTAAGAGTACAAGCACTAATGTGTTTAAATAGACTATACTATATGAAAACCTAACGGGCCTGGGCCGAATACACATATAAATAAATCTACTATTTACACCACATCTCAACACTCCCCCTCAAGCTGGAGCGTATAGATTGTAGGCATCCAGCTTGTCACATATGTAAGTTATCCTTGGTCCTCGAAGAGCTTTTGTGAAGATGTCTGCCAATTGATCATTAGAACCAACAAATGAAGTAGCAATGTCGCCGGACACAATCTTCTCACGAACAAAGTGACAATCAACTTCAATGTGTTTGGTTCGCTCATGAAAGACTGGATTGGACGCAATATGTAGGGCTGCTTGATTATCACAGATGAGACTCATAGTGCCTATTTTACAAAAACGCAACTCTTGGAGAAGATGTTTCAGCCACGTGAGCTCCTGAGTGGTAAGAGCCATAGCCCGATATTCAGCCTCAGCACTGGATCTGGCAACAACATTTTGCTTTTTACTTTTCCATGAAATTAGATTTCCACCAATAAGAACACAATACCCAGATGTGGACCTTCTATCAAAGGGGCAACCAGCCCAATCAGCATCTGTGTAAGCGACAATATTTGAATCACCTCTATCCGTGTAAACAAGACCTTTTCCAGGAGCTCCCTTGATATACCTCAGGATTCTAACAACGGCATCCCAATGACTGTCACAAGGAGAATTTAGGAATTGACTCACCACACTAACAGCATATGAAATATCTGGCCTCGTCATGGTCAAGTAATTTAACTTTCCAACTAGCCTCCTATACCTTCCTGGATCTGAAAATGGCTCCCCCTGATCTGGTAGGATCTTGACATTAGGATCCATAGGAGAGTCAATTGGCTTGCAATCCAGCATTTTGGTTTCTTCTAAAATATCCAAAGCATACTTTCTCTGGGAAATAGCAATCCCTGCCTTAGAATGAGCTACCTCAATGCCAAGAAAGTAACGTAACTTTCCAAGATCTTTGACCTGAAAGTGGTGGACTAGATGTTGTTTAAGTCCTGCAATCCCATCATGATCATTACCTGTAATGACAATATCATCGACATAGACAACCAGATAAATACATTTGTGAGAGGAGAACTTATAAAAGACAGAGTGGTCAGTTTCACTCCGAATCATGCCATACTCTTGAACAACACTACTGAATCTCCCAAACCATGCTCGAGGGGATTGTTTAAGACCATACAAGGCTTTGTGAAGTCGACAGACATACCCACGACACTCCCCCTGAGCAACAAAACCAGGTGGTTGCTCCAGATAAACTTCTTCTTCTAGATCTCCATGGAGAAACGCATTCTTGATGTCTAGTTGATACAATGGCCAATGTCGCATTGCAGCCATAGAAAGGAATAGACGAACAGAAGCCATTTTAGCCACCGGTGAGAAAGTATCACTGTAATCAAGGCCAAAAACCTGAGTATAGCCCTTAGCAACGAGGCGTGCTTTCAGACGATCAATACTCCCGTCTGGACCAACTTTGATAGTATATACCCAACGACACCCAACAATAGATTTACCAGGAGGAGGCGGCACAAGAGTCCATGTCTGGTTAGATTCTAAGGCTGTCATCTCATCAATCATAGCTTGTCTCCAACCTGAATGAGAAAGAGCTTCCTGCGTGGACTTGGGAATGGTGATGGAAGAAATAGCAGAGACAAATGTATAATGCGAAGGTGATAAGCGGTGATAGCTGAGGAAATTATAAATAGGATGAGGGTTACGGGTGGAACGTGTACCTTTACGCACTGCAATAGGAGGGTCTTCTGACTCGGGAGGCGGATCCGGAGTAGAAGAGGGAATCGGGGCAGGAGATGAGTCACTAGGATCTTCGGTAGGAGGTGGGTCGACAGGAGGGAGACGAGCACGGCGTTGATAAGTTTGCAAGGGGGCGGGACTAGAAGGACTAGGAATTTCCGTAGGAGAGGGGTGATCTATCTGGTCAATGATGGGTGGGAGAGGAACTACCGGGACAATATTAGGAATAGGTAATACTTGAGAGACAGACTCAGACTCAATGGGAGATGCAAAGAAGGGAGCATCCTCAAAGAAGGTGACATCAGCAGACATGTAGAAGCGATGTGTGGAGGGACAGTAGCATCGATATCCTTTTTGAACTCTTGAATAGCCAAGGAAGACACACTTAACTGCACGCGCAGACAATTTATCAAGTCCCGGAGTAAGATCATGAATAAAACAAGTGGATCCGAAGACTCGAGGAGAGATACGGAACAAGGGCTCATCGGGAAACAATATGGAATGAGGAACTCTATTCTGGATAGCAGAGGATGGCATTCTATTAATCAAGTGCCCTGCAGTGAGGACAGCATCCCCCCAAAACTTCAAAGGAACATTAGCATGAATAAGTAAGGTGCGTGCTGTTTCAATTATATGACGGTTCTTACGTTCAGCAATCCCATTTTGTTGTGGGGTATGGGGACAAGATGATTGATGTATGACGCCATTTTCAACCATAAAAGAATTAAATGATGTAGAAAAATATTCTTTCGCATTATCACTGCGTAAAGTGCGAATAGAACAACCAAATTGATTTTTGATTTCCTTAAAGAAATTTTGAAAAACACCAAGAAGTTCAGATCTATCCTTAAGTAGGTAGATCCACGTACATCTAGAAAATTCATCAATAAAAGTGACAAAATATCTATGTCCTACAACTGAAGCGACTCGACTCGGTCCCCATACATCTGAATGAAGAACATCAAAAGGAGAACGAGCTTGAGACTGAGTACTGCTAGGGAAGGAGGAGCGAACATGTTTCCCAAGCTGACAAGACTCACAATCTAATGACTGCAGATGAGACAAATGAGGAACCATAACTTTGAACTTCTTGAGACTTGGATGACCTAACCGACGATGAAGAAGACTGGGGGACTCTGTAGTAGAAGTGGAGGCAATTGTAGATGAAGGATGGATGGGCTGGAGGTAGTAAAGTCCATGTGACTCATATCCTGTACCAATCGTCCGCTTCGTACTCCGGTCCTGTATAACAAAATAATCATCATCAAAAGTTACAGAACATTTTAGGCTTCGAGTCAGACGACTAACTGAAATTAAATTAAATGGGCAATTGGGAACAAGTAGAACATTGTCAAGGGGTAAGGATGGAAGAGGAGTGGCTTTACCAATGCCGCTAGCTATAACTTTTGATCCGTCGGCGACGGTAATATAATGTGGGGTGTTAGGTTGGGATATTTTGGATAAAAGAGATGGATTACCAGCCACGCAATCGGAAGCTCCAGTGTCCATAATCCAGGAGTCAACAGGTGATGATTGAGAGAAACAGACTGTAGAATTACCAGAATGAGCAACTGTTGCTGATGATGAAGTCTGGGAAGTCTTATACTGCAGGAATGCCTTATACTCCTCATCAGAAAGAACATTTTGTTTAGTGCTTCTCTGTTCAGAATCATTAACCTGAGTCACATATACTGGTTTCTCTGGAAAGCCATGAAGGGAATAACACTTGTCTTCAGTATGACCAAGTTTCTTACAATAAGTGCACTGAGGACGTCCTCCGACACGACCTCCTCGACCACCCCCACGACCACGACCGCGTCCCCCACGACCTGCAAAATTAGAAACAAGAGCAGAAGATTCTATGTTAGTCTGAGATCCATTCCCTCCAGTTCCTTCCAATCCAGGAAGACGTATGAGACGCCTGATAAGATCCTCTGTTGAGGGAATGTCTGATGCAGAAAGAATGTTGCTCCGTACTGACTCATACTTTTGATGGAGACCATGGAGAACATAGATCATACACACATTATCTAATTTTTCAAGCATCTTCTTCGGGTCATTGTCGGTCACAAGGAGTTTGAACTCATTTGCTGCTGACTGGGCTTTATTAGCATATGTCATGATGTTATCTTCTGTCATCTGAAGGGTGGCTAAATTATGAATAACACCATAGAGACGCTGGATATCATTAGAATAAACATTCTTAGCCTTCTGCCAAATATCATAACAAGTGGTGTATGAACGATAATGGACCAACAACGAGGGTTCAATGGATTGCCACAAAAGAGAGACCAATTGACAATCTGCTTGTTTCCAATCTTCACGCAAATCGTTACCAATCTCTGTAGAATTCTTAGTGAGGTGATCTAAAAGCCTTTGTCCCATAAACCACATTTTGACAGAGGCAGACCAATTCAAATAATTATCACCATTGAGTTTCTCCGTTGTTATAAAGGGATTGCCGGAGAAAGCATAAGACACGAGACTCTTACCTGTCGATTCAGATTTGTTTTTGTCATTTTCTGAAGTTGAACTCATTTTTGACAATAATAGGAAGGCTAACCACAATCAGAGAGGAGCAGTAGAAAGGCGTGGCACGAATGAACAGTACGCCGTACGGACAAACAGCAACACTGTACGGACAAACAGCGACGGCGTACGGAATGAACAGGAATTTTCGTACGGATGAATAGTGATTTCCGTACGGATGAATAGTTATTTCCGTACGGGATGAACAGTGACGTCGTACGGCTGAAAGGGACTGTATGACTTTCGTAGCACCTAGGGCCGTTGAGGATGAACAGTCAACGGGACAACTAGGGTTCAATAGCGTGACGGCGCGACGGCTAGGTTTTCAGGCCCAGTGATCATAAGCTCTGATACCATGTTAAATAGAGACGAAGAATAGAGAGACGATATTGGTCACGCAGTTCGGCCAATGTTTGCCTACGTCTGCGACTACAGAGTAGCTGTAGTTCCGTTTTATTAACTGAATATGTTGTTGTGTATTAAGAGTACAAGCACTAATGTGTTTAAATAGACTATACTATATGAAAACCTAACGGGCCTGGGCCGAATACACATATAAATAAATCTACTATTTACACCACATCTCAACACTTTCCTCCATGGGGATCTGAATGAGGAGGTTTATATGGCTCTCCCTCCTTGCTACCTCTCTTCCACAGCCACAACCAAGGTATGCAAGTTACATAAATCTATCTATGGCTTAAAGCAAGCAAGTAGACAATGGTATGCTAAACTGTCATCCTTCTTACTCTCTTTGGGATATGTTCAGTCTTTATCTGATCACTCTCTTTACACTAAGTCCAATGGTCACCAATTCACAGCTCTTTTAGTCTATGTTGATGACATAGTACTAGCTGGTAACCACATTGATGAGATACATGATGTAAAGAGGCACCTAGACCACCAGTTCAGAATCAAGGATCTGGGGAATTTGAGATTTTTCCTTGGCCTGGAAATTGCTAGGTTAGATAAGGGAATCTTTGTCAATTAGAGAAAATACACCCTTGAACTATTGGAAGACTCTGGCTTCTTGGCAACCAAACCATCAAAAACTCCCTTCAATCCCACAACTAAACTGACCAGCACAGATGGTGCCCCTTTAGAGGATCCTTCTTCTTATAGGAGACTCATAGGCAGACTCATATACCTCACTAATACGAGACCTGGCATTTCCTTACAACACTTAAGTCAGTTTGTTTCTAAGCCACTTTTACCTCACTACAATGCTGCCACTCGCCTTTTGAAGTATCTAAAATCGGATCTTGCTAAGGGAATATTATTTGATGTCAGTAGCTCCTTGAAAGTCTCTGGCTTTGTTGATTCTGATTGGGCAAGATACCCTGAAACTAGAAAATCTGTCACTGGTTTCTGTGTTTTTATTGGCTCTTCTTTAGTTTCTTGGAGATCTAAGAAACAAAACACAGTTTCAAGGTCCTCTACAGAAGCTGAATATAGGGCTTTGGCTTCCCTTACTTGTGAAATTCAATGGTTACAATATCTATTCCAAGACTTTCAAGTGGATCTCTCTTTCCCTGCTACTGTCTACGGTGATAGCAGGTCTGCTATCTACTTGGCTCACAATCCTACTTTTCATGAGAGGAGCAAGCATATAGAATTAGACTGTCATGTTATACGAGAAAAGCTCCAATCCAAGCTCATTCACTTGCTTCCTGTTCCTAGCCGCTCTCAACTTGCAGACATATTCACTAAACCACTGCATCTGCCCGTGTTCTGTGCTCTGTTGTCCAAGTTGAGCCTATGTTCCATACATAGTCCAACTTGAGGGAGGCTATCAAATGTAAATACATTTCATAATTTGTACATAGTTAGATATAGGTTATCAGTTAATTAACAATTGGTTAGTTTGTTATTTAGTTAGTTAGATGCTAACAGCTTAATTAGGCCTTTGTTACTTTCCCTATATATATTGTACAGTGGGTCCATTACTGTAACTATGATACCGATTATTTTTTGATCATCAATGGAAATATCGCTTTCTCTATTTCTTCTTATTCTGAATAACCTTTTTCACAAACAAATATGTTTAATTTCATGTTCTTCATGGGAATGAGAAGAAATACCCAACTCAATGAGTAAGGATGGAATCAAGAAAATATCATTCGTAACAAGAGAAAAACTATGATATTCAACTTGGAACCGGAGACCACCATTTTCAATTTAGCCCATCAAGATATCAACTTGGAACCAATGAAGACACATGTCCAAATATAGAGCTCTTGTCATCTAGATTTGATCCCCAATCATAATCGCAGGAAGCTTATAGGAACAAAGGAAATGAGGGAATGGGTCTCAGATGTAATCCGCGTGATATAATACTTTCTAAGTACTGTAAGATGAATTTTACGGCTAGCTAATGAGTATCTGGTGGTTGAGACATGAATTGACATACCAGCTTATTTACTGAAAACTAATGTTTGGTCTAGTGGTAGAATATGTACTGCGCCAACACTGAGCCGTAAAGAGTGGGATTTGAAGAAAAAAATTTAGCCGGATAGTTTACAATCAACTATCATGGGAAAAGGTGAAGGTTTACCTTCCTACATGTTGTCTTAGTTGGGCGATTGTGATGTATTTTTTTCAAGTGAAAGAGAAGAGAACGATTAGCATGTGATTTTGATTTCCAAGAAATACTTTAGATTACCCAATTCTAAATGAAGTGGTAATTCTTATACATCAAAATAATGTTAAATAATGTTATCCACATAAAGTGGTATATAATCTTTAACATGAACAAAGAAACAAGGTCACATTTGCTGGCCAAGAACCCAAATTGTTATAAGGAGACTTTAAGCCAACCAAACCAGCCTTTTGTGAACTCAACTAGTCTACTCCAATAGAAAAAACTAAATAAAAATAAATTCAAAACTTCCTTATTTTTTATTTAAAAATTAATAAAAGAGTGTAAGAATGAAGGCAGGAGGAGGAAACAAATTAATGCAAAACATAGTTAAAATTTTGTACTATTTCCTCCGTTTCTTTTTTTTAGATATCATTTTTTATTATTTATTTATTATTATTATTTTTTTTATCCATCTTGATAGTAAAAATAATATTAATTTATCAATCATATTTATGTCTATTTAATTAATAACAGAGAACTATAAAGCAATAACATATCACAAAATAGAAAACATATAGTTACAATTCTAAGAAAAATGAAAATATCCCGTAATTTTTTTCTCTGTAATATGTTTAGATTATAGACCATTGAACTAAGAAACTTTATAGAATTTTTTTTGTTACAACTTTATATAATTGTTTTGAATAGATTGTGCATGCTTTTTATTAACCGATAGTGCATGCTTTTCTTGTTTGTGTGTATTGTGTATCATGTTTTTTGTGTTTTTGTTTGGTCAATTGCTTTTCATGTTTGTGTGTATCATGCTTTCCACATTAGTACGGTGTTTCAGTGCCATGTGTATCAAGTGGTGATGCGATTTCATGAGATTCAATTTCTTTTTTGTTGATTTAACTTTAACTCTCCATAAAATATCTTCAAAATGTGCCTTACTTATCTTCAGGGAGCTTGTTTTAGCCCATAAAGAGACTTATTAGTTTGCATATTCCCTCTTAAACCTATATAATAATAGCAAATAAATACATCATGGCTTATGAAAGACCTTGAATTTAAAGGAGGTATGAGCACCTCCACCAATGCCATATTTGTAACGCCCATCACGATGCGCTTCGACATTGGTGTGCGCGTGGAAATAAATGTAAATCTTGGCCTAGAGTTGCAAAGAGTTTGGCATCATGACTTTGGTTGATATCTTGAACAAAGTTATATATTGGAGTTAGGGAAGAAGTAACTGATCTCATTGCTGTAAGGTTTGGTATTCCTCTAATACGCATTTTGAATTCCTACTCTCAATAGTGTCAAATTTAAGTAGAGTAAATGGATTTACCACTGACACCTGAAGCCGACTAGGGAGAGGAGTGATCCCCAATGCATAAGGCACGAGAAAGAGAGTCCCCTAACATGATTCTATGCCAAGAGACACATGAATGAACTAAATTTACATCCGGATGATAGGGATTCTGAGATTGGGCAGGTATAGGATTGTACATTTGAATGTAAAGTTAAGGACTCCAAAGTTATGCATGCTTGATTTGGAGCATTTTTTGGGATGTGTGACTTCATGGAAAGTTTCTCGATAATATTGTGTATGTGAGAACAAAGCACGTTGAAAATACCATTGCTGGTTTGTGGGGACAATGATCAATTTTGAAGGAGTCTGGGTTGCTACAAATGGTATCAGATCAAATCTCTATTAGTACGGTGTGGTTCATGGATGAACCAAACGAAAGCTGGTGCACATGTGACGCCTGAGGCTGACGAAGGCGATGAATGATCGACGGTGCATGAGGCATGACAAAGAGTGGCCGCTAGCTAGCATGCTTCTAACAAAAGGTACACGTCAATGAACCAAATTTAATAGAAATGAAAGGGATTCGTGAGATTATGCGGGTATGAAACTATATAGTTGATGGAAGCCTTATAAGAATTGATCGTACTACCTAGCATGCTTCTAACAAAAGGTACATGTCAATGCATCTTCTTTTTGATAGTATAGAACATAATAACTTCAAATTTAAGTGTGTTTGACTTAGAACACTTGTGGGATGAGTGACATATTGGGAAGTTTCCAAAAAAGTGTGTGAGTGAGGACAAAGCACATTGAAAAGATATGTGTTGTTTTGTGGAGACGATCGACGATCTTTAAAGTAATCTTATCCATTATAATATAGGTGATGCAAGTAGTCACACGAATCAAGTTTCTCGAAGAAGGATGAGATGCGGTCACCAACTAATCTTATGTTTGAATTTTAAATTTTGCACGGCAAAGGAGAAGCCGCTCCTTGTAGCTAGCTTTAGAGTCACCATACGTTTACATAGATCCACCGCCAAACCAAACAACCTTATAGAGTCTCCATTGGATTGAATTAAACTCGCAATACCATATTAAACTTCTAGAAATCCTAGACTAGAACAAAGACAAACGAGAGAGAATTATTAAATATTTTGTGTATGATATGAAAAGAATTGTAACTTTACATCATGTGTTGTTTGCTATTTATAGAAGCACGTAATACATAGTATGTGATCTCTAACTATTCATGTCTAATTAACTGACAATTGACAATTGTTAATCGGTTAATTAGTTACAAAATTATTATGATACCTATAGTTGAGTTTATTTGAGTTTTTGTGAACTCAACTAGTCCACTCTAATAGAAAAAGCTAAATAAAAATAAATTCAAGACTTCTTTATTTTTTATTTAAAAATTAATAAAAGAGCAAAACATAGTTAAAAATTGTGTGCTATCTCATCCGTTTCTTTTTTTAGATAACATTTTTTATTTTTATATTTATCCATCGATCATGATAGTGAAAATATCATAAAATAGAAAACATATAGTCACAATTCTAAGAAAAATGAAAATATCCCGTCAAAAAATATATTAATTGCTTAATGATACGTATATTGTTACTTTTTTTGGTTTTACCCAGGGTATCCACCGCCGACCGCAGTGACTAGTCCCCTCGCTGGATTGTAGGCACCTCGATGGGTGGGACAGCTGGCTCGAGGTATTTAACGCTGCTTGGTGTGCGAAAAAGATAATGTACAAGTATACACAGTCGACAACAAGTAATATATAAAGTGAAAGTAGAGTATCGTACCCACGGGGATTGGATTAATCTTTAGGATTTAAATAGATAGATAAATTAGTATTAAGTAACCAAATAACAAACAATAATTGGTGATGTGGAAATAGAAAGTAAACAACTAAATAAAATGAGTTTGTAGTTAAGTGAGAAAGATAGTTGAGATGTTCTTTACCAAATAAATCACTTTCAATAGTTTTGTGTTTATATGTGATGCAGGTGCACTGAATGTTGTTGCATTAGAAATGTGATTTTCAGTCACTGTCTTCAGAGTTTCATTACAAGCTCTTATGTCTAAGTTGCTAAATAAGTTCACTCATGTATTTTAAGTATCCACAGTATCACCCTATGGACTATGCTATCCTATGTCTAGGTTTTAGCATGGTTTTAACAATGTTTCCTTAATTAAAACAATTACCCATATTAGTTCTTGAGTTCTAGTTATAAACCATGTCTGTATTTATAACTCTACTTGTTCTAAGTGATCAATCTCAAAATAAGTGTTGAAAGAAGTATAAAACAAGAACTAAAATGCACACATCACATATGATCACAATAACTTATTTAAAAGATTATTATAAGGTTAGAACATCCCAACTAAAAGAGTTTAGTTCATGCTAGACATTACGAGGCATATATAAACAGAATAAATCATATTCATATATTTGATATCACAAAAGGGAAACAATAAGGTAAGAGTTTACATGGTTGGAGTTCCCTTTATATGAAATTGCCAAGCAATTAATGCATGTGCATCAACTCCACTGCATTCAGGTAGCCCTACTTACTTGTGTGGAAGTAAAGAAAGAGTTGTCAATTCCTTTTTTGCCTTCTTACAAGAGAATGAAAAACTAAATCTAAAACTATCTATATTAGTGTGCGGAAATGAGAGATGAGATATATTTTCAAGTGAGAGATGGAGGTCTTTATATAGGCTTCAAGTGGACTTTTCCTTCACAAGAGGATTTGCTTGATAACAAAGTTAGGGTTGCCTTTAGTCACTTCAGCCCAAAAAGTAATGCAAATCCTCCACTCAACCAAGAAGGGAGGTCCTCTAATGGATGGCCAAGTGTCCCTAGGTGAGTGACTCTTCAAACCTATCTTTTATGGTAGGCGCCGAAATTTGTGACTTGCATGTGCTTTCATGACTAAGCCTGACATCATCCGCTGAGTGCTTGAGCATCTTGATGTTTTAAAATTTCTTCAAGCATGGTAGTCTGTTTTGAGTGCAGGTGCATCGAATGCAGGTGCATTAAACAAACACATCAAAAATACCAAAATATATGCAAGATGCTAAGTTATATGCATAACCCTCTTTTAAACTTAGTTGCATAACCCTCTTTTTGATGAATGCATGTTATATATAAACTTAGTTGCATTTTATATTAATAGTTTAGAATTAGAGTAAAAAAAAAGCAGTTTAGAATTTAGTATTGAAATTAATTGAATTAAATTAATAATTAGAAATTTTAAATTTTAAATTATCTGGATCGGCAGTGTAACATCAACTATCAATGGTTTGAGTATTTTTTTTCAATTAAGTGAGGATGGTGATGATGTAACTAATGGTTTAATGGAGCTTAAGGTAATATGTTTCAAAAAAAAAAGCCTAAGGTAATCATAATAGTTAATGGCCTAAAAGTGATGCAAATACCAATGTGGCATATTTTTGCAGGTATATTCACGATACCCATGATTTTCTATAAAATAAAGAATAATTTTGCACACAAAACTAACTGTTTTTAATATTATCTTTGCTATTCGTATAAAAGAATTGAGTATTTATTCTATATATGATAACTTATATTAGTTGATAAAAGGAGATGAATATTTTAAATTTTTGTAACCAAATATTAAATATAAAAATTATTTAATGGTTTTCACGAATATGGGTGTGCACAGTCACAATTAAGTCATTACTCGTCCTCGTTCGGTTAATATACAGCTAATACAACTACCCATTTATTTTATTCGTGAGTACCGCTAAACTACTTGCCTTGTGCCTATTACATGGTTTATCAGGGGTACCCGTGGGATTACGCTTATGCAGTTTGCATTGCCTACCAATGCAAGGAGAGATCGATGATGAAGAACTTGTCAAGGAAAAGAAAAAATTGTATAATTGGAAAATCACTGTAAACACTCGATTGTAACCGGTATTTTCCATTTTTTGGTAAAAAACACAAAAATATGTCGTTTTGCGCGTTTGTAGTTCACACGTGCTATTTTGTGCTTGTTGACGATTTGGCATGTGTTCGTGCTATTATTAATCTGACTTTTTTTTATCGTTGTTAGCATTATAGAAAAAATTCAGATTTAAATAAATGTTTGTTTTTATTATAATCAGTTTTTTTACAAAATAGGGTACAACCAAAGAAGTCAAATTTAGTACACATATCGAGACAAAAAAATTAATTAAAAACAAGGGGACATGCGCATGGAGCAAGATGTGGGGTTGCTGAGACTTTTTTTGAGTAATAAGCCCATAGCTCTTTCTTCTTGTCTTTTGCTTTTTACCAATTTAGCTTCAACCAAGTCTTGTCTCCCACAGCTGTCTTCCCACACCTCTGCTCCACTACTCTGAAAAAGCATAACAAAAATTGTTGTCTCATTAGTTTACTTCCTCTATTAAAACCAACTAACAGACATATTCAGGGGAGGGGGAACGAAACAAACAGCAAGCAAAAGCAAAGGAGGGAGGATTTTAAAAACAACAACAGATAACACTAAAAAGGGGGAAAAGGAAACAAACAGAAACAAAGGGGGGGGGGAGAACCAGAAAAATTTTTGGAGAAGTCAAAAAAAAAGGAGCTTGGAGCTCCGGCCACCACGTGGTGGTCACCACCATCAATCCTCCCTCCCAACCACCACCCCACATCTCCGCAACATCACCATCTCCACCGTATCACACCTCACCCTCACGGCTATCCACCACTACAAAACCGTCCCCTTCTCTCCACCCACAGCCACCACGGCGCACCCCACCACGTCACCGTCGCCGCCTCTCTCACGGCCGAAAACCACCCACCAACAAACACCTTACAACAAAACAACCTCCAACCCACTCTCCTCCATTTTCGAAAACCAACAACCACCACCTATCCAAACCTCCACCCAACAACAACCACCACTACTTTCGCACCACCACTTTCGCACCGTGGAACGTCGCCCGAGACACTCCCTCCCCTTCGCCGGTCGTCGTCTCCCTCTCCCCCTCCAAGTCGTCGCACTTCTTCCCCTCCCTCTCTCCTTTCCTTTCTCTTCTTTCCCTTTCTCTTTCACGTTTTCTCTTCTTTCCCTCTCTCTCTTAGATCCAAAAATTTCTCCCTCCTAAAGAGAGTGGTGCGGCGCTGATGGTGATGATAGAAATGGATTAGGTTTTCTTTTAATTCTTCATATAGTCCTGTTTGGGTAATTCTTCTGCTTTTTTAAATTTTTTTCAGTTTTACTACCCACACCCCTCGTTTTGATGACAGTGCCCCCCACGTAAGCCCATATTTTCAAAACGCAACCCAGTTCACAAAATGAATTGGGCTCACTAATTACACTATCCTTTTCATGATACCTCTCCCCTTTCATTAATTACACCCCTGTTTTCTGCTCCGCACACCCCAGAAGCCCATAAAAAAACACCCGGACCAGCTTACTAGATTTAGTCCTGGTCGCTGTTTGCACCCCAGTTCTTTTTATAATACGACCCCTTTTGCAAACGCCACCCCACTTTTCCTAATGTAACCCCCTTTTATTAATTATACCTCTATTTCATTATTTCACCCCCTTTTTATTAATTATACCTCTATTCCATTATTTCCCCCCTTTTTTCGATTATACCCCTATTTTATTATTTCACCCCCTTTTGTTTTTTTTATTTATTTCTACTCAAAAATAATTCTCTTTTACAAAAAAAAATACTTATAAAAATCATAAAAATTGGTTTGGCTAAGATGTACATCTTGTCAATCCCGGTTTAAGAGGCTTTAGCTGTACGGCTTTGATCTTAAACCCCTTTCAAATTTTAAAATCAATCAAAGTACAAATATTTTCTGGAAGAACTACGTAGCCTTTGATTCTCCGCTTCGGAGATACGTAGGAGCGGGGCTTCCCCGTCAAGCTAAATTAATTTTTTTCAATAAAGAATCATTTTTTTCCTTTAACACTTATTTTCCAAAAACTAAAAAAATGAGCTTGATTGAGATGTACATCTTGTCAACCTCGCAAATCCTGGTTTAAGACGCCTGAGTTGTACAGCTTGGTGATCTTAAACCCCTTCGAAAAAATAAAATCAACCAACCAACAAGATTTTCCAAGAAAGAACTACGTGACTCTTGAGTTCCTCATTGCACCCGAGGATACGTAGGAGCGGGGCTTCCCCGTCAAGTCAAAAATTAAATTTTCTAATTTAGTCCCTTATTTATTTCTTTGTAAATCGAAATTTATTTATTTTTTAGAGTAAACAAATTTTCTAAACTTATTGATATCTTGCACAATCAGATTTAGGGTAACTCTCTTAGGACAGATGCTTTAGGGGTTGTCATACCCCAATTTTGTCCGGCTTAGGTCAAAACCCTAATTTTCCCCAAAAATAATAAATAAATGAATTAAAGAATGAAGAGAATCATGCATTGCATCTTGGGTCCTAGAAGTCATTCCAAGGTCTTTAAAATCATTTTTAGGATTGGAATGCACTTTTTAGGCAGATTAGGGTTTTAGGGTAAAAAATGGCATTTTGGTCATTTTTCGCAAAAAGATGATTTTCTCGCCAAAAATGCACATCCTCAAAAGGTACATTTTTATTCTATCAAGGATAATTTTTGTACAATTTTTTAGGAAGAAAACCCTAGTCAAAATAATTAAAAATGTATTTTTTCATTTTAGTGCATAGAAAAATAAAAAGGGACCATTAAATATTCATCAATTTTTAAGTGACAATTTTTATTGTCATAGGTGACTAGAGTTTTCTTCCTAAAAAATTGTACAAAAATTATCCTTGATAGAATAAAAACGTACTTTTTGAGGATGTGCATTTTTTGCGAGAAAATCATTTTTTGCGAAAAATGACCAAAATGCCCTTTTTGACCCTAAAACCCTAATTTGCCTAAAAAGTGCATTCCAACCCTGAAAAATGATTTTAAAGACCTTGGAATGACTTCTAGGACCCAAAATGCAATGCATGATGCTCTTCATTCTTTAATTCATTTATTTATTATTTTTGGGGAAAATTAGGGTTTTGACCTAAGCCGGACAAAATTGGGGTATGACAGGGGTGCTGTGGAATTAAGTTTTCGCCCTTCCCTATACATAACTGACTCCCGAATCCAATCTAGTTTACGCAGACCAACAACTTCTAGTTAGGTTTTTCTCAATTTTTCCTATTAAATAAATTGGGTGGCGACTCCTAAAATAATCGATTTTTGAGCCGTCTACGTCGGGATCACGATCGCGACAATCACCATGAGTGCTATAAAGTAGCATTCCTGGAACTGGTGAGGTATTGGTGTGTGTCCTTCACTATTCCAATATAGCAGAAAAAATTATATGAACTTTGAAACAGTCCAAACAAATTGTTGAAAATGAACTCTAGAGCCAGTTAGCCGTATACATTTTGGAGAAACAATAAAAAAATCACATAAGTTTTTTTTCCGATAAGCAAAAAAAAAAATTACATAAGTTGATTTGTCCAAAGATCAAAAATCACAAAGCATCGATAGACTAAGTTAAATCACATAGTTGGTTGTTCTTTCATATCCTATATTCTAGAGACTAATTTAGTGTGTGTTTGGTTGCAATTCTGCAACCACCAAACGTGCGTTTACAACAATGGAATCAATTTCATGTTGTTTGGTTGCCAAAAATCGCGGCGAGCTCAACGCAATTCAGTACTGAAAATCACGGCAACTTTGAAGGAGGAATTTGTAGCTTCTGCAAACTCAATTCTGGTTTTAACTAAATTGGTTTGTCAAAATCACTTTTCGGTAAATGCATCCAAACAAAAATCACGTTACATTCAACTCACTTTTAACTAAACTCAATTCTGCAAACTCAATTCTGACAAACTCAATTGTCCTCACCGTGCAACCAAACATACACTGAGGGAAAGGGAAAGGGAATATGATGTATGATCAAGTCGTTGGTTTCTTTCACGTCTGACTGATGATTGATGTGTAAACAAGCTCGTTAGATAAGTTAGAGGAAGATGATTGAGCTTTGTGCTTGTTTTTACTGAATAAGGATTTTCGCGTTTGGCAAGTTAAGTGATGTGGTGAGAGTCGGGCAAAGTATTATATATTGACAAAAAAGTTAGAGTCAATCAATAGCAGCAACTCAATAAAGCACGGTGGCTTTGTTGGATCGATGTCAGCAACTCGTTACAGCCTCACAACACACAACTATTTCGAGTTTTCCCTACTATCATTGATAGACCATAGCAAGTCAAAAGGGGTGGGATTGGTTGATGACATTTTTCAGTCTTGGGTTATTTCGTCTGTTAGCAGTATTTTGATTGTTGATGAGTGTCTGGTGGTGAATAGATAAATGGTCTTTGTAGCTTATTTTGGGATTGTCTAAAAGAGGGTGATGGAATATTTGAATTTTAACTCTAATTTGATCAAATAACACAAACGTGTCTTGGAGGTTTTGCACAAAATTGGAATGGACCAATGACCCTACGAAATATTTATGATGATATGTGTCTATTATGAGATTTAAAAAATAAATGTCTCTTGATTGAATGCATACCTATTTAAAAAATAAACGTGTCTTGGAAGTTTTGCACAAATGAAATTTTTTGTCCAATTTCGAAATAAGGTTACTATTTTTAATTTTTATGTTACTTTTTGAATTTCAATTTTCGAAATCATTATGGTAATTATTTATATCAATTAATTGTAGAAATAATTTCGAAATTGACTTTTAGAACAGAAATTAGTGTAGGTCCACAACCGTTTTAGAAGTTTTTTAATTTCATTTTGATTTATTTTAATATGAATATTAACAGCCAATAGAAAAAGTTAGACAAATTTGGATTTCTTAAAATAGTTTATTCTTATAGATATAGATTCGAATCAGAGATTTGCGTAATTTGTGGGATTGATTTATTTCTAATGGGTGACTAAATATAAAACAAAAAATGAATACGCAAATATATCATAAAAAATGAAGACTATTTTTATTCTATAATTTACATATTTCTATATATGTATATTGATATGAGAAATTATTTTATAAAAAATGATTTAGTCAATTCCATTTGAAATAAATTAATTCCACAAATTACGTATTTTTATATATGTATATTGATATGAGAAAGAGATTTGTGGAAATTGTTTATTTTTAATGAAAGTTTAGATGTATTTGAATCAAAGATTGGAATGAATATTAATGAGGGAGTTGTGGAATATGTGGATTTGAATTGAGGTATTTGATTTGCGAAATTAACGTTGCTTTGTTTGGGATTGAATGCCCGGGTGCTCAATTTTTTTTTGACCAAAACCTGGGTGATCAATTTAGATGTCATATTTTTTTTTAAGCCACAATTAAATGATTTTATTAATAAAATAAAGAGAAGACATGAGAACACAATGGGGACTAGACCAAAACCCTTGGCAATGAAAACAATAATAGAGAGCCCAACAAAGGCCCCTAAAATAAACAACCAAAGAGTTCTACTAAAAGATATTCTAAGGCGACCAGGACAGCCCAAGAAAGATCAGGGCAACACCAGAGTAGCCCCCACAACCTCCACCCACTGCCTACTGCGCACACACTCCAAACCACCACAGCCATAATCACCTCAATATCCTCACATTAAGCGCACTCTCAAAGATCGAGGTTAGAGATGGAGGCCAAGAGACGATTGGGAAGGGCTCAGAAGCTGAAGGCAAAGGTAGGAGCCCAGCGAAGAGAACTGCTAACTGTAATCAAGGGATCCAAACTCCGAAGCAGGACAGCACCTGCAAGCCCCCCACACACCACCACCCACCTCCAATTGAGAGCTACACCACAACACCCAGCATCACCTCACTATCCTCACATTAAGCTCACTCCAACTGATCGAGGTTAGAGGTGGAGACCAGGAGAGGGGAAGGGCTCAGGAGCTGAAGGCAGAGGGGAGGAGCCCGTCAGAAAGAACTGCAAACAGCAGGCAGGGCACCCACCGAATCAGCACACCCCTGTCTTCCGGCGTCGAAACACTAGCCACCACCGCGAAGCCGTGTCACCGGCCAACACCGCGACACAACCGAGCATGACCGAGGTCGTCGATCACCAGCCACCACCGCGGTGTTGTGCCACCGGCCAACACCGTGACACAACCAAGCATGACGCTACTCAGCGACATTCAGGTAGTGCCGGCGACGAAAGACGAAAAAGCGGCCTCGGAGGCGGATGCTGCCGTGACCGCGGATCCAAGAGCGATCCACCAGCCACCATCCCGCTCAAATCATCAAACCACCGTGAAACAGAAGTACACCACGTACCTCCTAAAACGCGTAGATCCACCAAAAAGCAGATCCAAACTAGCAACGCCACAGGGCAGAGACAATGAACGGCACAGAGGAAGCAAGATCACTTTGCGACCCACGGAAAGAACAACAAAACGCTGAGACCCAGATCATCAAACGCAGAACCAATCGCACAACCCAGATTCTGAAAATCTCAAACGCAAATCCGGTCAACAACCATCGCTGGACAGTCTCACAACCCAGCACCGAATCAGCAACCATCGCAGAGCCAAACCACCAGATTCCGAAAATCGAACGCCAGTCCGAAAGAGACGGGGACTCATCGCTGGACACCTTCGCTGGAAACAGAAGCACACCTTCGCTGGAAAATCGCACAGAAAGAGACGGGGACTCAGACTGCAAGGGGGAGCCCACAGCGGCGGCGGTCGCGCTCTCGCCTCTGCTTCGGCTTTGAAATAGTAGACAGTCGCAGGACCGAGTTAACAACCATCGCAGAACCACACCCAGATTCCGAAAATCGAACGCGTCCGAACCCAGAACCGAATCGCAGAACCAGATTCCGAAAATCGATCGCAAATCCGACCACCATTGCTGGACGCACGAATCAAATCGCAGGCAGTCGCACTTTCGGTGGATAAAGCAGCGACAGAGACTCATATTGGAAGGGGGAGGAAACCCACGGGGAGGGAGCGCCCCCCCCCCCCCACAACGACGGCGACGGTAGATTGCAGGCAGTCCCCTTACTATACGTGAAAAAGGAATATGCTAAGATACTCACACTTTCCTAGATGTCATATTATATTATCACTTTTTTGACAAAATCATATTATATTATCATGGTTTGTAATGTATCAATTTTAATTAGTTTGGACCAATAGTATTTGTTTCGGACCGGACCAAGAGGCCCATTCAGCATTTGGACATGGATTGGCCGAATCACTTTGATCCATATCAACTATATGTAAGTCCAATTGTGGTTATCATACTTGGATGGCTCAGATCAACTCTTTCAATCTGACGGCTCACAACGGACACAATTTCCTATAAATACCATCTCACATTGCCATAATAAGGTACATTTTGATTCCTAGCTAAATCACTCATCTATTACTTGAGCATCGGAGTGACTTCGCAGGTACCCCTCCCAGGTTCGCACTAACCTCCGGTCAGGCAGCAGGCGACCTACCAACTGCAGTCCACCCAACATTACAATGTACAAAATATTACAAACTGCAGTCCACCCAGCTAGCACTACTGCAAGGTACAGTACGGTATTGTAGTTATATTTTGATTTGTTGACATGTAAATTTTGTATCTCGTTAAAAAAACATAAATTCTACATGTTGGTGAATACTATGTTGATTTTTTTATTTGAGTGAATACTCTATTGATGATATATTTAACTGTATTTGAATTGTAGCCATGATAATAGGGTGTATGGTTTTAGGGTGTATGGTTTTAATTTTTTTATATGTAACAGTATAATGGTATTGGATGGTGATGATGAATGAATTCCTTATTAATAGCCAATCGAAATAAATGATTGTTTTGTTATAGGAATGTTACAGTAATTTGGTATTTTATCAATTTGTTATTTAAATAATTTTTAATTAAAATATTTAATTCGCTATTAATACTTGTTCAATGGCACATAAATGGAAAGTTTCTTTTCATTTCTTTTTCAATTTTTTTAATCAAACCAATCAGCATCACATATTCATTTATGAGTAGTCAATGGGAGATTGACAATTAGGCAAATTCATGATGATATGGACATTTTTTAATTAGGTGGACCAATAGTGTGTGAGTGCTATTTTATTTCTTAAAATAGTATATTCGTAAATGTATTATACTAGTGTGTGTGACCTGTGTCATACAGGGGTATACATTTCATTTTGATAATGTTCGATTATAAAGGATTAGAATAGAACTTATTGTGAATTTATCAACCTAAAAGGTCATATAAGAGATTAAAGTAGTATATATAAAATGATTATTAATATTGTATATATAAAAACAAATATATCATAAAAAATGAAGACTATTTTTATTCTATAATTTACACATTTCTATATATGTATATTGGTATGAAAAATTATTTTATAATGATAGATATTAAACAAAAAATAATTAGTTAAATGAATGGACAATATTTGTCAATACTTCTTAAATTTATTATATATTATAAAAAATATATTATTATATATTTTTTTATTGTAAGTTACAAAAAATCGATGGGACTGCTAATCGCTATTTCTTATCTATTTTTATAATAATATTATAAAATAACTTCTTTATAATAATGTTATAAAAAATAATTTATATATTCTATTGTTTTTTACATGCATTTTTTAATGTAAATGTAATAAACTAGTATGTAACCCGTGCGATGCACGGGAAACATTTTTCATATTTTTTGTGGAAAATGCGCATTTTATATAGAGAAGTAATAAAATTAATAAAAAGTGGATAGTGAATAATATCTATATTAAAAAGAGAAGTAACAAATTCAATAGTAAGTTAGTTCTGCCTAAATTTTCATTTGTTTTTATCATACAATAAATAGTTAAATGGTTCTTTTAATATATAAAAATTATATTTTAAAAAGTGATTAATTAGTAATTGGCATATTAATTTTAAATTTTTCAAAACTACCATATGTGGGTTTTTACCGTATGTGGGATAGAAAAACCGTAATTTTAAATTATCCACAACTATAACTTTCATTATTGTATATTATAGATATTCATTAGAACTGATAAATGGCATCCAAATGACCACGGCAACCTCACCATGATTGTGCAATGATGGTGAGGGAAAGATGACAATGAATACTTGGGCAACAAAGAAAATTCCAGCTGCATATTTGCAAGTAAGTAACACTTTGAAATTACATTTAGATTTGTGTTTTTGATTGTGGTTAGATTTGTTAGTATGTTCTTTATTATAACGTGCCATGAAATTCACTCAACATATAAAGCTTGTAAAAAAACCTCACTATCACAAACAGGATATGTGGACTACACTGTTGTTAGAATACGTGGACAATCAGTGTTAATGTAATAAACTTTGTAACCGATTCTTTTAATGAAATAAATATAATATAAATTTGTAATAAACCTTGTAACCGATTCTTTTAACAAAACTTAAATTTGTAATGAAATAATTATAATATAAATGCATTAATTAAGCTAATAGAAAAACGAAATGTACATTTGCAGTTTGTTGATATAACGAAACAAATATAGTTTAAGTTAATTGAAAAACCAAAGAAAATAGGAATAAGTAGCATCATTCCCTAAAAAGTATTGGGTAATTCATTAAGTTCATTTTCACAATTTATGTGATTACTTATGTATTCCATTATGTTATTGGTTCTATTTGACACAAAAAAAAAATTAAAATAATTCATTAAATTCGTATGATGTTTTCGAGTTGGTTGGAATAATGAAATAAATATACTAAATACACTAAATTCGCTTAAACAATTGATCATAGGGTAATATAAAAACAAAAGAAATTAGGAATAAATAGTATCATAGGCTAATTCACTAAATTCGTATACCCAATTGATGTGGTTACTTAGTCTCATAGTAATATTTTAAAAGATTAATTAAATGGGTATTGTAAAAAATATAGTTAATGTTTTTGAGTAAACAAAATGGAGACTGGGATAGTCACTTAAATGATACAATTTTCATAAATTACTTAATATTTACCAATTTCTTAAAAAAATGTGGATAATAACTTTTTAAGTGAAGAAGTGATTAATTTTGTTTGTGATAGGCAACTCAAATAACACACAATCATACCAAGGATTTTAAAATACTAAAGGGACTATTTAATAAGAATAAAAATTTTAAGTAATAAGAATTTTATTGGATATTCAGTAACGGGACATTACATGGGCTCCAATTACAATTAAACTAATTACATCTATCCCCGATGTAATTAGGACTCACAAACTAATATTATATTATTGAAATTGAAACTTAAACATCCATCTCATAAGTAACAACTCCCAAAAAACAATGGCATCCAATTGCAAATGCACGAAGCTAACATTGAGGAGGTGCAAAGACTCTCTTTTTGAAACTTGTAGTTCGTTCATCAAAGTATGCATATGTTTCAGCTGATGCAAGTGTAGACGAAATGGCCTTAGTGAACGATGTCTGATAACAAAGATACTCCTGTAAATTCAAAACAAATTTCATTAATATACGTTTAGAATGAATAATTAATGTTTGAACATTTTGTAGTGTCAAGTTATTCATTGGTTAGCAAAGGTGTTACCTCTGTATCCATTTTGTATTGAAACTGATCGATTATATCGTTATCCATACATATGTTATTAACAACATATGTGTTATCAATAACACATGATTGTGTGTTGGGGCAACCAACTTTAAAAAGATACGACTTTTTTCTAAAATCAACCATACGAAATGCTCCATTTTCATCTGTCAGATGATTTTCATAAAAACGAAAAGCAACCGAGTCTTTTAAGATGAATACAGCCGAATTTGAGTGGTCGACTACTTTTAGCTGAATATGATACCTATAAACCCCCCCAAAAAAAAGTTAAAAGACGTCAACGAATCTGTGACAAAAGTAATTGGTAAAGAATGCAATTCACCTTTTAGCAGAAATGATTTCGTCAACATGGGCCATGACAATATTAGGAGAGCCCTGTGACAAATTTAAATTTTAAAAATTCAGATATATTTGATAAATAGGGAAATACAAACAAAATTGTACTATTTGTTAGAAAAATGGAAATGGTGGGTTCGAATATGGAGAGGCGAGTAGAAAATCGAACTTACATTTGTGCCAAAATGGTGTAGTGCATTCAAGTTGATATTTTGAAGAAATAGGAAATCAACAGCCATTTCAGCAGTGAGTTCCATTGTTTTCTAAGAAGTAAATATTGGAACAAATAGCTAATGTGTAAAGGAGAAGAGCATAAAATATTTTGGATGGTATTTTGTCATACCAATGAAGCCTATTTATATAGTTAGTCTATATATTGGTGCTATGCATATGTAATTTAAATTTAAAAAGTGTGCCATATTTTTGCAAATTGCGCCAAAAATGGTGCATAAATTTTTAAGATTTGAAATATTCAATATTTGAAAGTTGCTCCAAATAAAATTTTGAGGAGTCAAAATGTTGTTGAAGGTATGAACATTATTGAGCCAATTTGAATTTTGAAAAGAATTCAATTTAATTTAAAGAATTTCGGTTATGATATTGCTATCTAATTGAATATTAACATAAATTCAGTCAACCATGTGTAGGTAAACAACATGAGATACCAAGTAAGCAAAATTAGATGCCACATAGGAAATGAATTTAATGAATTTTGTTGAAATGCATATATGAATGACACCTAGGATTATGTGCCCATAGAGGCATTTTACTTTGTATTTTTAGATAGATAATATGGACATGAAATACATCTGATAAAAAAAAAGGAAAGGAAAGTAATACTTAACTGGGTCTATTTTGGCTTTCATCCAAAGAATTCCCAAATTCAGATGGTTTGTGTTATACCCTAATTTTGTCCGCTTCCTTTGTTTACTTTTTTTGCTACTCGTTTAATTTGTTCATCTAATTTGCCATTAGTCCTTTTGGTTTAATTGGGACCGCACCTTTTATTTGGGCCTAAGTCTAGTAATCTATTTAGTTGGGCCTATACTTGCGTAATGGGGCATGCTTATGCAACTTGCATTTGTATTTATGTGATTGAGATTGTTTAGCCTTTTTGCTTAAGTTGGCCCAATTCATTCCTTTCACTTTTCTCTAATTGAATAAAAAAAAGTATAAAGGGTTGCTGCCCATTTATATTACAAAATTGTCCAAAAAGAGTACAAAAACCAATAATCCAAAAAAACAAATTAGGGAAAATAAAAATAATCCAAAAATACAAAAAAAATCAAAAATGTAAAATCAAAGGGAGAGGGGCGCAGCATGCTAGCTGTTTGCCCTAGGGCTGTCCTTTTAATCCTTTTCTTCCCCCTTGTCCTTCCCTTGGCTGTCCTTGGTACCCTAAATTTGCCCCAGTTGTTGTCCTTTTGATTCCTCCCCAATAGCTGTCCTTTTGCTGACCAAAATGGAGCTGTCCTTTGAGCCCTTGACTGTCCTTTTCCCTCCTCACCACAGCACCCTAAATTTTCCCTAATCCCCGTCCTCAGCATCACACCAGCAGCATTATAAATACCAAACAGTAACACAGGAATAAGGGAGGAATTTGACACCAAAAAATACACAAAAGTTCACACACGCACAGCAAAGCAGTGACTAAAAAACACAGACAAAGACATTCAGAAATCACCACAAAGATTAGGTTCTCATGTTGATACCCTAACCATCAAAAACACCTAAATTCCATAACAAGTGGAGGCAGCAGGGGCAAGTAGCAGCTGTTAAGAACAGAACATTAAAGGCTCAGAAACGAAAGCAACTTTTTGAAGAGCTAGCAACTTAGGTTGATTCTTAAACCCCTTTTTTATTTTTATGCATACCAAGTTGTTTACTTTTCATTTAATCATAGGACATGCTTTAGTTCAAATCTGTGTGCATATTTTCAAAAAAAAAGAGTTTTAAATAGGGTGTCAGAGGGCATATAGTAAAGAAACGAATGTGAGGGTGAAGGGGAGGAGTAGGTTGCAGTAAGGGGAAAATGGGAGAGAAAGGAAAGGAGTTTTACCTCCGGCCACCGCTTATGGTGGCCGCCGCCGTAGCCACGCCGTGCATCACCAAACCTCCACCGTTCAACCACCGCGGCCTAACTTAAACCCCCACCGGAAAACAGAACCACCCCAAACCCCCACTGTGAGCCAACATCACTTCTATTCTCTCCAAGTCACCGTCTCCACCGCCGCCGTCATAGCCTCGCCGTGTGTCTCCACCGCCGCTGTCATAGCCTCGCCGTGTGTCACCATACGCCAAACCCACAGCAACAACAACCCAAAATAAACACCGAACCACCATTAACCGCCACCGTCAAGAACCAAACGGCCACCACGACGCGCACCACCAAACCTCCGTCCTTCAACCACCCACAGCGCACCATTACTACCGAACCCTCCTCCACCAACGACACCGAACCACCACGATCGAACACCCCCTTTGCAACAATTGTAACGCCCTAAAATAATTTAATTAAATTAATTAATTAAGTTATTTGAGGGATTACAAAATTATTTAAGTGAAATAATTAAATTAGAATTGTTTTATTTCAGGGGGTGTGATGAATTGATAGGGGGGGTGTAAGAATGGGCCCAAGCCACTTAAGTGACCCAAGCCCATTCCCATTTATCCTAAAACCTAAGAATTGTTTTCATTATCAAGAAAGAAAGAAAAACCAGCGAAGCTGAGAGTGAGAGGGAGTAAGGAGGCGCGACACTTCCAGCAAAGGGGGAGAAGAGAAATTGTCTCATCTTGGCTTAGGTAAGCTTTCCTTGATCCTTTTTCCCTTCCATTTTTCTTCCTCTCTCAAGTAGAAGCTTCAATCCCTTATTTCTTCCATTGTTGTGTTGTTCTTCATCTTGGCTTAGCTCACGGTTGCGTAAGAGGAGAGGAAGGGGACTGCTGCAAATTCGTTTTTGTGGCTTGAGAGGGGCTGAGTTCTTCAATCACAAGGTTAGGGGGCTCTATTTATACTTATAATGATGCTTAAGTTGGGTTGTTGTAGTGATATAGGTTGAATTGTTGTGTTGTGAAATGGTTGAAATATTTGCTGCTGATAGTGAGATGAAAGTAAAGGTTAATGGTATAGTTAGTGAATTGTTAAGTTATTAATATTGTTGAATTGTTGTTCCATTCAAATTGCCACTGTTGGTACTCCAGTCGAATTGGGCCTTCATTGTTATCCTATGAATTGTTGTTTAGTGAAATGGTTAAATAATTGTTTTAGTTGAATATAATTGTGAATAGGATAGCTACTGTTTTGGTTGATTTAGTGTGATAGGTTGAATTGTGGTTTTGTTGAATTATTGAGTAATTGTCACTGTGGGTGGGTGTTATAGTCGAAGTACTGCTTCCATGTGGTCTTAGTGAATTATTGTTGTTTTTGTGAAATTATTGGATAATGGTTACTGTGGGTGGTTGTCTTAGTTGAGTTGTTGTTTCCTTGTGGTCTTAGTAAATTGTTGTGGTTATTTGAAATTGTTGAATAATTATCATTGTTGAATTGTGGCCCTATTTCGAATTGCTCCTGTTATGTGGCTCTAGTGAATTGTTGTTCAAGGAAAATTGTTAAATAAATGCTACAGACTTGATTGTTTGATGAATTAAGTGAATTGATGAATTAAGTTAGTGGAATGTTAAACAAGGGCTACTGTTGATGGTTTTGATGAGCTAGTTGAATTGTAAAAAATTAGATTACCAGCCTAAGGATATAAAGCGGTGTGTACGGAGTTGTATTTAATCGGAGATGTGAAAGCGGTGAGGGACTCCGGTCCAAAGCGGTGCGATAACCTTAAGGCCTTTAAGTTGATTATATTGAGTTGAGAAATGTAAAGCGGTGAGTTTAATAATTATTATGGTTTATGTGTGGCGTGGTGGTGCATAGTCATAGTGTCGCATGACTCATGTTGCATAAAGCGGTGTGTCGGCTTCGGCCAAAGCGGTGCGGTGGCTTCGGCCAAAGCGGTGAGTGCCCTCCAGGCTAATAGCGGTGATGATGGATCCACATGCATGTTGCATTACATGCATTAGTCAAGCATTTGATGAGTTTATGGATGAATTATGAATATGATTATTGTTGTTGATAATGTGGTGAATTGATATGACTTAGTGTTGCTTGCTGCCTTCCTTACTATAGCGCTTTTCTTAATCATTATTATTTGTGTAAAGAGACTCACCCTACTGCCTTTGTTGCTTCTTATGTCGGCAACTTGCAGGTAATCAAGAGTGAGGGCATCCTTATGCCTCTTTTCTAGTAGTGTGTCAGCTCTGATATGTAGCACCAGGGGGGAGGGCGTAGTAGTACTGTTTTTTTTGTCGTTTTGATGTATTGGATCGTTATATCGATGTATTGATACCATTCCGCTGTGTTGAGGCGATTTGATTTATGTGCTGTAAACTAAAACAGGTGTTGTGGGCTCGTCCCCAAACTATTCGTGCTATATATCGTGCTGTTGTTTGTTGACTTATGTCACTCGATTATAAGTTGGCTGTTTTTTTTATAAGCGTTGAAAATGTGGCACCTTCTTCAATGAATTATATTCTTTTCGAAAAACTCTGATCTATATATTAAATAATAGTTAATTTAGAAGGGGGTGTTACATTAGTGGTATCAGAGCTGAAGTTGGTCTGTCCGACCAAGTGTCTAGGTGTTATGTCTGTTGTATCTAATTATGTTTATTTGTGTAGAAATCTGATTCGATGGCAAGACGTGATGACGCTGCTTTGGCTGCTGCTCTGCAAGCCATAGCTCAAGCTGTTGGGAATCAGCACACGGCTGCTGATGCAAATGCTCGTAACTTAGCAACGTTCCAGAGGGAAAATCCACCCACCTTCAAGGGTCGGTATGACCCCGATGGAGCCTTGGCCTGGTTAAAGGAGATAGAGCGGGACTTCCGTGTCATGGAGTGTTCTGCTGCTCAGAAAGTGAAATTGGGAACTCATATGCTAGCAGAGGAAGCTGACGACTGGTGGTTGGGAATGCTGCGGAGATTGGAAAATGCTGGTGTGGAAGTTACTTGGGAAGTTTTCACAAGGGAGTTCAAGAGAAAGTACTACCCTGAGGATGTGCGGGCTAAAAAGGAAGTGGAATTTCTAGAGCTGAAGCAGGGAAACAAGACGGTAGCTGAGTATGCCGCCAAGTTTGAGGAGTTGGCCAAATTTTGTCCTTACTATGCCAATGATGCCGATTCGGAGTTCTCCAAGTGTGTCAAATTTGAGAGTGGTCTGCGCCCTGATATAAAGAAAGCAATTGGGTATCAAGAGATTCGGGATTTTGCTAGATTGGTTGATAAGTGTAGGATCTATGAGGAAGACAGTAATGCTGCTTACAAGGCTGTGAAGGAAAATAGGAATTCTCAGTTTAGGGCAAAGCCCTATGATGTTGCTGGAAGTAAAGGTAAGTGGAAAGCAGGTACTGGTCAGAAGTCAAGTGGGGGAGGTGCCCCTTCGGACATTGTGTGTTATTCTTGTAAGAAGCCTGGTCATAAGAGTAATGAGTGCCCCGAGGCCAATTGTTTCAAGTGTGGTCAGAAGGGCCATAAAGCTGCTAACTGTGAAAAGAAAGGGATTGTCTGCTATAATTGTGAAGAAGTGGGGCATGTGAGTGCCAATTGTCCTAAACCCAAGAGGGAGAGAGCTAAAGGGAAGGTGTTTGCGCTGGCAGGATCCGAGGATGCTAACGAGATTAGAGGTACTTGCATTATTTATGGTATTCCTGTGATTGCTATAGTAGATACCGGTGCTACTCATTCTTTCATTGCTTCATTATGTGCTGAAAAATTGGGTCTTGAATTGTCTTCCATGATGAGGGAGATGGTTATTGATACTCCAGCTAAGGGGTCGGTAACTACCTCCCTAGTGTGTGCTAAGTGTCCTCTGTCAGTCTTCGGCAGAGATTTTCTTGTGAACCTTATTTGTTTGCCTTTGGAGGGATTGGACGTTATCCTCGGTATGGACTGGTTAGTTGATAACCATGTGCATATCAATTGCTTCGAGAGATCTGTGAGTTTCCTTGTCCCTGAGGAAGAAGAATCTGCCTTGCTGCCTGCTGGTCAATTGCGTAGGTTAATGAGGGAAGAAGTTCATCTATTTGCCTTGATGGCGTCTCTGTCTGTTGAAAGTCAAGATATTATTGAGGGGTTGAAGGTAGTGTGCGAGTTTCCGGAAGTGTTCCCTGATGAGATTCTGAGTGTTCCGCCAGAGAGGGAGATTGAATTTGCTATTGATCTTGTGCCGGGTACGAGGCCTGTGTCTATGGCACCGTACCGGATGTCGGCGTCTGAATTATCTGAATTGAAGAGTCAGCTAGAGGAGTTACTTGAAAAGAAGTTCATAAGGCCCAGTGTGTCGCCTTGGGGAGCACCTGTGTTGTTAGTGAAGAAGAAGGATGGGAGCATGAGGCTTTGCGTGGACTATAGACAATTGAATAAAGTGACAATCAAAAGCAGGTATCCGCTTCCGAGAATTGATGACTTGATGGATCAGTTGGTGGGTGCTAAGGTGTTTAGCAAGATCGACTTGAGGTCGGGTTATCACCAAATCAAGGTGAAGGATGATGACGTGCAGAAGACGGCTTTCAGAACTAGATATGGGCACTATGAATATTCTGTAATGCCGTTTGGTGTTACAAACGCACCCGGGGTGTTTATGGAGTACATGAACCGTACCTTCCATAGCTACTTGGATCGTTTTGTAGTGGTATTTATAGATGATATTCTGGTGTATTCCAAGACGGAAGAAGAGCACGCAGAGCACTTGAGGTTAGTGCTAGAAGTATTGAAGGAAAAGAAGCTTTATGCAAAATTGTCAAAGTGCGAGTTCTGGTTGCATAAAGTGAGTTTTCTTGGCCATGTGATTTCTGGTGACGGTATAGCTGTAGACCCAGCCAAGGTTGATGCTGTGTTACAGTGGGAGAGCCCAAAGTCAGTGACTGAGATAAGAAGTTTCCTGGGTTTAGCCGGTTACTACAGGAGGTTTATAGAGGGTTTCTCTAAGCTAGCCCTTCCGTTGACTCAATTGACGTGTAAGGGAAAGGCTTTTGTGTGGGATGCCCGGTGTGAAGAGAGCTTCAATGAGTTGAAGAAGAGGTTGACCACATCTCCTATTTTGGTATTGCCTGTTCCAGAGCAACCGTTTGTAGTGTATTGCGATGCTTCCAAGATGGGTTTAGGAGGTGTGCTGATGCAAGATGGTAAGGTAGTAGCCTATGCGTCTAGGCAGTTGAGAATTCACGAGAAGAACTACCCTACTCACGATTTGGAGCTTGCGGCGATTGTCTTTGCTTTGAAGATTTGGAGGCACTATTTGTATGGTGCTAAGTTTGAGGTGTTCAGTGACCATAAGGGGTTGCAGTATTTATTTGATCAGAAAGAGCTGAATATGAGACAAAGGAGGTGGCTAGAATTATTGAAGGACTATGACTTTAGTTTGAACTACCATCCGGGGAAGGCTAATGTTGTAGCCGACGCTTTGAGTAGAAAGTCCCTTCATGTGTCTGCAATGATGGTGAAGGAGCTCGAATTGATTGAGCAGTTTCGGGATTTGAGTTTGGTCTGTGAAGTAACGCCTAAGAGTGTGAGACTGGGAATGTTGAAGATTCACAATGAATTTTTAGATGTTATTAGAGCGGCTCAGAAACAAGATATTAAGTTAGTTGAAGCGGCAGTTGGGATTGATCATTCCGAGAGTAAGGATTATGAGATAGATGCACAAGATGTGTTGAGACACCGTGGAAGAATTTGTATTCCTGATGATGAAGAAATTAAGAAAGCAATCCTTGAAGAGGGTCATCGGAGTAAGTTGAGTATCCACCCAGGAGCCACAAAGATGTACCAAGATTTGAAGAAACTGTTTTGGTGGCCTGGCATGAAGCGAGAAGTAGCCCAATTTGTGTATGCTTGTTTGACATGTCAGAAATCTAAGGTAGAGCATCAGAAGCCGGCAGGGTTGATGCAGCCATTGGATGTTCCGGAATGGAAGTGGGATAGTATCTCCATGGATTTTGTAACTGGGTTGCCGAATACAGTGAGAGGATTTGATGCTATATGGTTGATTGTGGATAGGTTGACAAAATCTGCTCACTTTTTGCCGATTAATATGACTTATCCGGTTCCGAGGTTGGCAGATATTTATGTTAAGACTATTGTGAAGCTGCATGGTGTTCCTTTGAGTATCGTGTCCGATCGGGATCCTAGATTCACTTCTGAATTTTGGAAAAGCTTGCAAGAGGCCTTAGGTTCTAAATTGAGATTGAGTTCCGCTTATCATCCCCAGACGGATGGGCAGACGGAGAGAACTATCCAGTCGCTAGAGGATTTGTTGAGAGCATGCGTTCTTGAACAAGGAGGTTCATGGGATTCCCATTTGCCATTGATTGAATTCACTTATAATAATAGTTTTCATGCGAGTATTGGGATGGCGCCTTTCGAGGCATTGTATGGTAGGAGGTGCAGGACACCCTTGTGTTGGTATGAATCAGGGGAGAGTGTGGTATTAGGCCCTGAGATTGTGCGGGAGACTACGGAGAAGGTGAAAATGATCCGAGAGAAGATGAAAGCCTCGCAGAGTAGGCAGAAGAGCTATCATGATAAGAGGAGAAAGGATCTAGAGTTTCAAGCCGGTGACCATGTATTCTTGAGAGTCACTCCGGTGACAGGTGTGGGTCGTGCCTTGAAATCTAAGAAGCTAACCCCTCGTTTTATTGGCCCATACCAGATTTTGGAAAGAGTTGGGAAGGTTGCCTATCGGGTGGCATTGCCACCTAATTTGTCTAATCTGCATGACGTGTTCCATGTATCTCAGTTGCGGAAGTATGTACCTGATCCGTCGCACGTAATCCAGATGGATAATGTAGAGGTGAGGGAGAACCTCACCGTGGATACTATGCCGGTTAGAATTGAAGACCGGGAGGTAAAGGTGTTAAGAGGCAAAGAGATCAATTTAGTGAAAGTGGTTTGGTTGGGAGCCGTGGGCGAGAGCATGACGTGGGAATTGGAAAGTAAGATGAAAGAAGCCTATCCAGAGTTATTTGATTCAGGTAATTTCGAGGACGAAATTCTCTAAGTGGGGGAGAGTTGTAACGCCCTAAAATAATTTAATTAAATTAATTAATTAAGTTATTTGAGGGATTACAAAATTATTTAAGTGGAATAATTAAATTAGAATTGTTTTATTTCAAGGGGTGTGATGAATTGATAGGGGGGGGTGTAAGAATGGGCCCAAGCCACTTAAGTGACCCAAGCCCATTCCCATTTATCCTAAAACCTAAGAATTGTTTTCATTATCAAGAAAGAAAGAAAAACCAGCGAAGCTGAGAGTGAGAGGGAGTAAGGAGGCGCGACACTTCCAGCAAAGGGGGAGAAGAGAAATTGTCTCATCTTGGCTTAGGTAAGCTTTCCTTGATCCTTTTTCCCTTCCATTTTTCTTCCTCTCTCAAGTAGAAGCTTCAATCCCTTATTTCTTCCATTGTTGTGTTGTTCTTCATCTTGGCTTAGCTCACGGTTGCGTAAGAGGAGAGGAAGGGGACTGCTGCAAATTCGTTTTTGTGGCTTGAGAGGGGCTGAGTTCTTCAATCACAAGGTTAGGGGGCTCTATTTATACTTATAATGATGCTTAAGTTGGGTTGTTGTAGTGATATAGGTTGAATTGTTGTGTTGTGAAATGGTTGAAATATTTGCTGCTGATAGTGAGATGAAAGTAAAGGTTAATGGTATAGTTAGTGAATTGTTAAGTTATTAATATTGTTGAATTGTTGTTCCATTCAAATTGCCACTGTTGGTACTCCAGTCGAATTGGGCCTTCATTGTTATCCTATGAATTGTTGTTTAGTGAAATGGTTAAATAATTGTTTTAGTTGAATATAATTGTGAATAGGATAGCTACTGTTTTGGTTGATTTAGTGTGATAGGTTGAATTGTGGTTTTGTTGAATTATTGAGTAATTGTCACTGTGGGTGGGTGTTATAGTCGAAGTACTGCTTCCATGTGGTCTTAGTGAATTATTGTTGTTTTTGTGAAATTATTGGATAATGGTTACTGTGGGTGGTTGTCTTAGTTGAGTTGTTGTTTCCTTGTGGTCTTAGTAAATTGTTGTGGTTATTTGAAATTGTTGAATAATTATCATTGTTGAATTGTGGCCCTATTTCGAATTGCTCCTGTTATGTGGCTCTAGTGAATTGTTGTTCAAGGAAAATTGTTAAATAAATGCTACAGACTTGATTGTTTGATGAATTAAGTGAATTGATGAATTAAGTTAGTGGAATGTTAAACAAGGGCTACTGTTGATGGTTTTGATGAGCTAGTTGAATTGTAAAAAATTAGATTACCAGCCTAAGGATATAAAGCGGTGTGTACGGAGTTGTATTTAATCGGAGATGTGAAAGCGGTGAGGGACTCCGGTCCAAAGCGGTGCGATAACCTTAAGGCCTTTAAGTTGATTATATTGAGTTGAGAAATGTAAAGCGGTGAGTTTAATAATTATTATGGTTTATGTGTGGCGTGGTGGTGCATAGTCATAGTGTCGCATGACTCATGTTGCATAAAGCGGTGTGTCGGCTTCGGCCAAAGCGGTGCGGTGGCTTCGGCCAAAGCGGTGAGTGCCCTCCAGGCTAATAGCGGTGATGATGGATCCACATGCATGTTGCATTACATGCATTAGTCAAGCATTTGATGAGTTTATGGATGAATTATGAATATGATTATTGTTGTTGATAATGTGGTGAATTGATATGACTTAGTGTTGCTTGCTGCCTTCCTTACTATAGCGCTTTTCTTAATCATTATTATTTGTGTAAAGAGACTCACCCTACTGCCTTTGTTGCTTCTTATGTCGGCAACTTGCAGGTAATCAAGAGTGAGGGCATCCTTATGCCTCTTTTCTAGTAGTGTGTCAGCTCTGATATGTAGCACCAGGGGGGAGGGCGTAGTAGTACTTTTTTTTGTCGTTTTGATGTATTGGATCGTTATATCGATGTATTGATACCATTCCGCTGTGTTGAGGCGATTTGATTTATGTGCTGTAAACTAAAACAGGTGTTGTGGGTCCGTCCCCAAACTATTCGTGCTATATATCGTGCTGTTGTTTGTTGACTTATGTCACTCGATTATAAGTTGGCTGTTTTTTTTATAAGCGTTGAAAATGTGGCACCTTCTTCAATAAATTATATTCTTTTCGAAAAACTCTGATCTATATATTAAATAATAGTTAATTTAAAAGGGGGTGTTACAACAATCACCACCGATCCTCTCCTTTCTCCTCCGTTCACCACCCCCCCTCCCCATTCAGGTCATCGACAGTGGTGAGGTGTTAGCGCGTGAAATCAGAGCTAGTGAGAGGGGAGGAGAGGACGATCGGGCTTGGTGGCTATGGGGAGAGAAGAAAATGAAAACGGAGTTAGGGTTGAGAAAGAGAGGGAAACGAACGGTGGTGAGGAGAGGAGGAAAAGAGAGAAGGATCTGTGAGGGAGTGGGAGTTTACGATCGGTTGGTGAGTGAGAAGAGGATTAGGGCTCGAGAGAGTGAGAGTGGGAGTGCGGCGCCGTGAAAGAGGAAAAAGAAATATTAGGGTTAGAAATTAGGGTTTCGGTTTAATTAGCTTTTATAACACGGTTTTTTTTACGTTTACAACCTACACCCCCTCATTCTAATCATCGCGCCCCCCAAGAAAGGCCACATTTCGTGGGTTAGCCAGCCTGATACTGGGCTGCTGCTAAATACAACCCCTGTTTCTGAACGCACCCCCCCCCCCCTTTTTAATAATATAACCCCTGTTAATATTTACACCCTAGTTTTAAAAAACACAACCATTTTCTGCTAATTACATCCCATTGTACTACTGCACCCCCGTTTCTCCTTTTTTTTAAAAAAACTAATTTTTCCTTTCCATAAATAAACATTTTCTTTCACAAACCTTTTTTTCGAATAATAGTGGAACGTCTTCCCAAACATCAAAACGGTTCGTTGCTAATGGTCACTCTGAGCTTAGCTTGTTTGACCGTTGACAACAGCTTTTTAGTTTTCAAACGAGCTATGAGTGGCGACCACTCTGAGTTTTACTTGTTTGGTCGTCACGAATGCCTCTCCCAATTTCAAAATAAATAAAAAAACACCAAACACACAAACATTTTCTACTAAGAACTACGTAGCTTTGATTTCTCCATCGCACCTGGAGATACGTAGGAGCAGGGGCCCACTCCTGTCAAGCACAAAAAACTAAAATTTTTATTAAGTCTTCATCTTCAATTTTGCAAATAATAAATAGGTAAATTAAAGTATTTTCTTTAAATTAACTTCCTTTCTACACATTAAATTAAATGGTAACCATTCTTTTGAAAAGATGCCGTGGGGTGCTAATACCTTCCTCGCGCATAATCGACCCCCGAACCCAAAAATAAAGGTTTTTTTTCAATGTTTTCCTATTTACTAAATATTGATGGCGGCTTCATTGCAAAATGACGAAGAATCCCCTCCTTCGGATTTTTCGGTCGCTACAGTTTGGTTTTTATTAAAAAGGCTTAATTACAGTTTTGGTCCCCCTATTATGACCAACTCACGATTTTGGTCCCCAAAGTTTTAATTTGACGATTTTGATCCCCCTATTTTCCCAATTTGTAAAATCAAGGTCCCCCTCTTAATTTGGTCAAAATTAAAACTGACTTTGACTTTCAATCCTACGTGGCAGTCCACGTGGACTGCCACGTAGGCAGCACTGTTCATCTCCTCTCTCTCACAGCCCCTCATATCTCTCTCACTGTTCATCTCTCTCTCTCTCACAACCCTCTCCTCTCCCCCACCGTGACCCCCTCCCCTCCCCCCACTGTGACCCCCTCCCCCCTCCTGAACCCCTCCCCCTTCGCATCCCTCCCCCCTTCGCATCTCTCCCCCCCTTCGCACCTCCTCTTCCCCTTCGCACCTCCCCTCCCCCCTCACGGATCCTCCTCTTCGCACCTCCCCCCCTCGTTTTCCCCTTCCCCTTCGCACCTCCCCTTCCCCTCCGCACCTCCCCTCCCCCCTCGTTTTCCCCTTCCCCTTCGCATCTCTCTCGCCGTTCTCTCTCTCGTCGCTCTCCCTCTCTCGCCGTTCTCTCTCGCTGTTCTCTCTCTCGTTTCTCTTCTCTCTCGTTGTTCTCTCTCTCGTCGCTCTCCCTCTCTCACCGTTCAGATCTAGATTCGAAGAGGAGGGGGGTTCACGGAGGTCGCAGAGGTGGGTGGTGGTTGTGGGTGGTGACGGGGTTCAGTGCGAAGGGGAGGTTCGGTGAGGGGGGAGGGGAGGTGCGAATGGGGGGAGAGATGCGAAGGGGGGAGGGGGGTCACGGTGGGGGAGAGGATAGGGCTGTGAGAGAGAGAGAGAGAGAGAGAGAGAGAGAGAGAGAGATGAACAGTGACAGAGAGAGAGAGAGGAGGGGCTGTGAGAGAGAGGAGATGAACAGTGCTGCCTACGTGGCAGTCCACGTGGACTGCCACGTAGGATTGAAAGTCAAAGTCAGATTTAATTTTGACCAAATTAAGAGGGGGGCCTTGATTTTACAAATTGGGAAAATAGGGAGATCAAAATCGTCAAATTAAAACTTTGGGGACCAAAATTGTGAGTTGGTCATAATAGGGGAACCAAAAGTGTAATTAGGCCTATTAAAAAAAGAAAGATTCTCTCAAATAAGGGAAGTTGCAGAACGAACTCCAAATTAATTGCAAATACGGTGGCTGAAGTGCAAGCCCCTTCTCCATCACGTCGCAAGAGATAGAGCTTTCGTCTACACTCTGCATCACTTTTCCCAACACTGTGAACAATTGCGAGGATAGCTACAGTGGTCCAAGTAAGTCTCGTATCCCCAGATTTTGTTTCGTTGCAATTACCACCAGGCATAGGCTTGTATATCTCTGTATTTGGAAAACCAAATTGTCTGATTCTAGATAATTAGTTATTATCATCAAACCCTAATTTTATCCCCCACAAATCTGACACCGTCAAAGTACGATGCCATTCTAATTTTATTTTCTATGTATGCAAATACAGTGCAAATTTGTGTGATTCAACTTGATTGTTTATTACAAAGGTGAAACCCAAATTTCTGTGTGCCGTTGCTCAACACGCAGAACTCTCGTCTACAATGTGAACCGTCGTTGCATGAGTCTGGTAACATTTTTATCTCCTTTTTTTATCTCTTTCTTTGGTTTTCTGGATTGTTTAATGTTCTTTTTACCATTTAGAGCAATAGAATAATTGACATGAGTTGATAGGATATGCTGTCCAGTAATTGTTCGAAGTTGAGTATTAGAAAATATCTGTTGGAAGATGCATCCTCAGCTAAGGTGATTCTCTCTTAAATGCCGTATTTTTTATGATTTCAAAAGTATTTGTGAGTTTGGTTTATATTCTTGTGTTATTTTTTAACTTTAATGTGATTTTTAACTAATTATTCAAAAAGATTTACAATATACACCTATTTTGAAATGTGTTTGGTTTAGATTTTTTACTTTCCATGGGGTCACTCATATCCCTGAATTATAGATATTGCGATATGTGAAACTGGACTATACTTATTGAATTAGCCTAAGGAAAATTTAGAATTTCTTTGAAATACATTATACACCTATTTTGAAATGTGTTCCACCAATCAAAAATCTTTTCAACATCATTCTTAGTTACTTGAAAGTTGTCACAATTACGTTCACCGGATTCTAGAAGTACCCTTATAAAGTGTAGCAACCTCTCATCAAGATAAAAATGTCAAATAGATGATTAAGCTACCAATATCAAAGATCAAATTTGATTATGATCATTAGAGATTTAGTGCTTTAGTTCTTAGCAGTTATAAGATCATTAAGAGAAGGCAAACTATAATACTTTTAAATTGATTGTACAACACCACCGGTGGTGGAAATAAATGAATTTCCAAACGTTTACATTTTTTAAGATATCAAAAGTTTATTTTGAATGTGCATAAGAAATAAAAAGAATAGTTTATGTGCAATACATATTCTTCGATGAAAATTATAGTTTAAAACCATCCTCGGACCTTGGTCTGATTGCAACATAAAGTTGTCCATCAGTGAACACTATTGTATTGTTTAAACAAAATTTCAACATTAGAGATTTTCACTCATGTTATCTTGTATTAGAACATTTCTTGTGCGTGTGACATAAATAAGCATATTTAAGAAATATTTAAACTATACTTGATAAAAAAAGAAATATTTAAACTATGGATAAGTGTAACAATATTGAACCTGCTACCACTCTTCTTTTTTAGTCACCACTTTTGAAATATGTTTTTTCATCTTGGAACATGGAAAGATCGATGAACCTATCCTTTCCCACAACAATTGTTCCGTTCTAAAAATGTCAATATTGCTTTATTAGATAATAACGTATAAACATAAAGCAAATTTGCATAATAGATCAAATGAAATAGAATTATGCCATTTGTTGTTTTGTAGCAAAAAATGTGATGCTATAACAGTACACATATGGGAATGGTGTGGATCACAATGAGGACATTGCTTCCATATTGCTAATTTCAGCTTATGCAAATGGGAGTGGTGATATCGAAGCAATAAGAATATTAAAAGTAATTGCTACAGAATGATGGAGGAGATTTGTTACTTGGAGTACATATATAGTACAAATTACTTGCACTGTGATGATACCAATTATGGTATTAATTTAAATTTTGAATTGGACTTTAATTGGTTTTATGAACATATGTTGTTTTTATAAGCAAAAAGAAAGTAAGTTTTATGGACATATGTATTGGACAATAACCGGCAATCATGTATTTATTGGACAGTAACTGTCATTCCCTAGCTTTGACCAGAATCGAATTTGAGGCTCTATCTAAAACAATATTTAGGCTAATTCAATAAGTATACACTACAAATAAAAACGTTATTTGCGACGGACATTAGCGACGGAATATTATTCCCTCGCTAAAACTGACATTAGCGACGGAATTTGCGAGGGAATAAGGGTCTTCGTTTTTTTGAAAATTAGCGACGGAAGTTAGTGCATTAGCGATGGAACAGTCCGTCGCTAATTGTTTGGAGGGAAACTGAAATCTGAACAGTACGGAAACCGAAGCGATTAGCGACGGAAATACTGGTCACTCGCTAATGTTTTTGACCGTTCCACCTTGGTTAGCGTGAAGGGATTAGCGACGGAATAGTCCCTCGCAAATTTCCTCGCTAACCCCAATTAAATAGAATCAGATCCCTTTTCGTCTCTCTGTTTCCTCTTCTCTCTCACTCCCTCACTCTTCTCTCACAACCCCAACCCCACCACACTCTTTCCAGCACCACCACCCCACGACCACTGCACCACCGCACCACCGCCACCACACCACCGCTCACCCGTCGCTCCTCTCTCTCTCTCCTATGCGACGTCGCTCTCTCTCCTCTCTCTCTCTCCTACGCAGACACTTCTCTCACCGGAGCTCTCCGTTTTCGCCATCACCGGAGCTCGCCCTCTTCACCACCACCGGAGCTCGCCCTCCTCACCACCGGAGCTCTACCTTTGGAGGTTTTTTTTTACTGATTTTGATTTTTTTTTACCAACTGATTTTATTTGATATTGTTTTGTTAGGATTTGTAAAATTAATTTTGTGATATTGTTGTTTGGTAATTTTAGTGAATTTAGTTTTGTGATATTGTAAAATTAATTTTTGATATTGTTTTAGTGAAATTGTGTTTAGGATTAGAAATTGAAATTGTGTTTTAGGTTTTAGGATTAAGTTTAGGATTTATAGAAATTGTGTAGGATAAAAATTGTTTGTTGAAATTGAAATTGTTTGTTGAAATTGAAGAAGTTGTTTTATTGAAATTGAAATTAATAGTGAATTAATTTATATTTTTTGCTTGGAATTGAAATTAATAGTTGAAATTGAAGTTGATATTGAAGTTGTTGTTGAAATTAATAGTTGAAATTGAAGTTAGTTATTGAAATTGAAGTTGAAATGGTTTAGGATTGAAATTGTTGGTGTTTGAAGTCTCACAACCGCACCAGAGTGCGCACTGTCACCGAACCACGTACCGCACTGGACCTCAATCTCATAACGGTTAGTTTCCAAAATAAATTAATTGTTGTTTTCATGAACCCTAGGTTAGATGACTGTGTGTTGTTGATGGTCCTTTTCTTGAGGTGACCGAGTGGCACACGTACCTAGTTAACGGTTACAAATTTGACACCCAATCATTGAGTGAGGGGGAAAAACAATTAATAGTAGGGTATATGTTAAAGGTGAAACAGGAGGAGGTGAAAATGACTACTACGGTGTGATCGAACACATATATGAACTTGAATACCCACCGTTAGACTATGAAAAGAGAATAGTTTTGTTTTTTTGTAGATGGTTTGATCCATCGGTTAGAGGAATGAAATTGAATCCAAAATGTAATACCGTGGACATTCGAATGAATGGAAGGTATAAACTTTATGATCCGTTTATCATGGCAGAAAATGTGAGGCAGGTGTATTATGTTCCATATCCATCAACTCGGAGAGGATGGTGTGTTGCAATTAAGACAAAACCACGGGGTCGCATTGAAGCCATTGATGCGGAGGATGAGGTTCCTTATCAGGTGGATGAAATTTCAGGAGTAGATGAGGTAATTGAATTTGAACCGATTGACTCATTATGTGATGATCGACGACTAGTTGAAGAAGTTGATGAAGATGAAGAACACAATGAAGATGAAGAAGAGAATGAAGATGAAGAACAGAATGAAGATGAAGAAGAGAATGTTGTATTTGATTAATCTTATATATATTGTCTACTTATGTTGACTCTTTATGTTGTCTTTAAATTTATTAGAATCATTAATATATCAATATTGTTCTTGTTAATTTACTTTATTTAAATTATTTATAAATAAATATAATTAATGTTGTTAGTATCACATTTCGTTTCTATTTTTTCATAGATATGGATCCAGGAGGAGGTTCTGACCCACCGAGACGTAATAATAAAGGGAAGAAGACTATGACCGATGAACCTCCTAGGAGGAGGCGTAATCGTGAGGAGGAAGATGATGAGCAAGATGAGGAGCAAGCTGAGGAGTCTGATGGTGGTAGCTTTTAGTGTTGTTGATTAACGTTTTTGTTATAACATTTCAGATTAAGTGTTGTGGATTCAAATTTTATTCTCGTAATTTTTATTTATTGAAGAATTTTATTTTTAAACTGTTTTATATAGTTTAGATTTTATTATTTATTAATAAAATAAACAGGTATAAAAGCAAATTAATAAAAAAAAATACAATCAGATGGGCATTAGCGAGGGAATTAGCGAGGGAAATTGGACGCGTGGCTAGGCGTTAGCGAGGGAATTAGTGAGGGAAAGTGGACGCGTGGCTAGGCATTAGCGAGGGAATTAGCGAGGGAACGTGGACGCGTGGCTGTCTGAATTTTCCCACGTGGCTGCCATTAGTGAGGGAATTAGCGACGGAATGTACTGTCGCTAATTAGCGACGGACAGATTCCCTCGCTAATCCCATTAGCGAGGAGCAATTTAGCGACGCAACAGGTCCCTCGCTAATTCCCTCGCTAACGGTCATTAGCGACGGAATTTGGTCATTTTGCGAGGGAAATTTTCGTCGCTAATAACCAATTTTTTTGTAGTGATAGTCCAATTTGGTTTGTATTTTACTACTTGTTCAAAAAGGCTCCAAATTTCAAAATTTGAATTTCAGGTCAGAAATTTCGAAATGGAAGATATTAAAGTGGGAAACATATTTGATAACTTTTTTAATTCTTCGTATGATATTAGTTGGTAGTTGTTTTTATTTAGTATTAGTATTTTTATGAAATTTATTTGTTCATATTAGTACCACTAATTCGAAATTCAAAGGACTAATTGCCTATTTGATGCGTTTAGCTGAGATGAATTTTTGTTTATTCATATTTATAATTTTTATGAATTTTTATTCATGAATTTTTATGAATATTTAAATTTATTATTTTTTAATTACTGTTTTCATTTCATAGGTTCCCATTCTTAATTTGGTTAAATAAAAAAAAGTTCCCATTATTAATTTCTGTTTTGTTTGTCTACTGCGTATAGCGTTTAATTAATTATTTTTATTGGTGTTTTGAAGGCAAATTTGAAGGTCAATCCTCAGATTGAAGGACCAAATTTTTTGTGGGAAAGTTATTGTATTATTGACATTAATGGGATTATTTGTCAACGGTTTTTGATATTAATGGGATTTGTAACAGCTGTGTAATAATTACTCTTGTTTTTATTTTTGTTTGACATGGAATGTCTAAGGTGGAATGTCTTGTGTTTAGTTGTAAGTGATGTGGAATGTGAGATGTTTATGTGGACCAATTATTTGTTAACATCTGTTAATTTCCCAATTGAGAATTTTCTCAATTGTATAATTAATAGATAGATATAGATATAGATATATCAATTTGCTAGTGTAAAAACATTCACACAGCTTATATTTTTTTTAACCAGTGACCAAAAAGTTAATAGAGCAATAACTGAATTTCATAGAACATGAAAGTATGTTTGGTTGCACGGTGAGGAGAATTGAGTTTGTCAGAATTGAGTTTGCAGAATTGAGTTTAGTTAAAAGTGAGTTGAATGTAACGTGATTTTTGTTTGGATGCATTTACCGAAAAGTGATTTTGACAAACCAATTTAGTTAAAACCAGAATTGAGTTTGCAGAAGCTACAAATTCCTCCTTCAAAGTTGCCGTGATTTTCAGTACTGAATTGCGTTGAGCTCGCCGCGATTTTTGGCAACCAAACAACATGGAATTGATTCCATTATTGTAAACGCACGTTTGGTGGTTGCAGAATTGCAACCAAACACACACGAAATCGGTGCAGCAAATGTTATAAAAGTAGGTTTGAAAGGGTAGAGTAGAGACATCTCGATTCTATGTTTCGTAGAGTTATTAATGTGTTTTTAGAATAAAAATGAAAATTAAAAACAGAAGCAAAAGCCATTGGATGAGGAAAAAATGAAAACATTAATCAAGTGTTTGAGTGCTCAATTAAATCCTTTATACAAAGGGTGTTCCAAACTACCATTCACTTTTTTAGGCTCTGTTTGGTAAAAAGTAGTGGATAACGGATAAACTAGCGGATAACAGATGGGCTTATAACTAATAGCAGACAAGCTAGTTGATAGCAGATAGCTTATAGCGGATAGCTGATAACGGATAAGCTAGTTGATGACGAATGAAGTGTTTGGTAAAATTAGCGGTCGAACTAGCTAATAAATGTAAAATGACATAAAATGACATTTAATAGTTAGATTTCTTTAGTCAATATAAAGTATGACAAAATATGTATAAATTATTACTGGTATGAATTTATGATAATTGAGTCAAAAAAGTATATTTATAATAATTAAACTAACTATGAAGATATCCAAAAATTAATTAATTAATTTACTTTATAACTAAACTAATTTATTTATTTGTATTTATTTTAGAAATGTACTTTATTGCTTTAAATTTATATTTTTTAAATTTATATTTTTTGTGTGTGAAAAAAAAGCCAGCTACGTACAACTACATACATAGCATAGTATAACCTTTGTGTTTTTCAACAAAGAAAAAAACCAATGTAGTGCATTACAGTGACAGGGATATAAAATAGGGAGACGGATAGTGAATTCAAAAAAAGGGATATTAAAAATTTTATTTTACTTTATTTAGGACATTGAAGTAGGCATGGCAATGGAGCGGGGGGGGCGGATTTTGAATTCCCCATCCCCGAATTCCATATAGTTCCCCGTTCTCGTATCCAAACTCAACGGAGATGAATTATTGATCTCCATCCCCATACCCAACGGGTTCGGGGATCCCCGCCCCAATCTCATCCCCGTAGCCACATCAATGTTGTCTTCTTTCTTTCTCTGAATGCTATTGACGTCTTCACTCTTCAAAGTGGAAAGTAACACCACTAGTCAATATTAAAACCATACCGTTGTTTTCGTTACTCCTAACCAACTTCTAGCACACATAAAAGCCTCTAATATATGAGGAAGGCGTTAGCGCTAACAAAGAAATTTAGGGTTTAGTTGAGATGTGGAGGGTTTCTAATATAAGAGGGGTAATTTTATAATTTTGTAAATTTGGGGCGGGTTCGGGGTGGGGACCTATATCCTCATTACCCACTCCGTCCCCGTATTTTGATATCGGAGAACACCCAAACCCAAACTCAGTCAAAGCGGGGAAAACCCGTCAAATTGGGGCAGGTTCGAGTTGGCACCCACGGGTACGGGTTGTGTTGCAATGGCTACATCGAAGAAATATTATAAAAATAATGAGGGTAAAATTAGGGATGGCAAAACGGGCTTAGCCCGCTGGGCCGGGCCGCTAGCCCGCCAAAAAATGGCGGGCTGGGTTAGTGATGTCACCCTGCCAACCCATTGTAGCCCCCCCCGCCTAACCCGCCAATTCGGCTGGCCGGGCCGGACCGCCAAGTTTATTTTTTTTACTTTCCCTTGTTTTTAACTATTTCAAAATACTTTTTAATGCTTTTTTGGCGGGTTGTAGTGGGTCGACCCACCAACCCACCATTTTTAATTTGTTTTTGGCAGGCTTGGACGGGCTAACCCGCTAAATCGCCTATTTTAAGCCCAAAAGGTATATTTTAAATAAATTTTTTATTTGTTAATTTTAATGGCGGGCTAGCCCACCGGCCCACCAAAGGGCGGGCTCAATTTCTCAACCCAATATCTTTTGGCGGGCCAGCCCGCCTCGCCTAAGTTTTGACGGGCTCACGGCGGGCTGGAGCAGGCTGGCCCATTTCAAAAAACGCTATAAACTACCCCAAAAACGCTAATCACTACTTGCCAAACACGTCTAATTTTTTTTATCTGCTATCTGCTAGTCAAATCCGCTAAAAACTAGCAGATAAGACTTGCCAAAACCTTAATCTTACCTTATTATTATGCTTAAAATATTCTCTCTCTCTCACACACACACACGTTTGACTGTTATGTTAGATTAGCATTTTATACACAAAAAATGCATCGTTCCAGGAACTCAAAGTCTTGTGTAGCTTCGTAAATTTTATTTTACTTCACTTGCTGTGTTTTTTGATGTAGCTACAATACAGAATGTGAAAACATCTGGGATCTGTTTCATCAAACATGTGTGCCAACCGAGGTTCTCCGCAAGCCAAACAAGCCTTAATGAGTTTGATTCCCAGAGATGGATTTTCATGGAAATGGAAATTGAGATAAAAAATCTTGAAGTTGACCTTTTAAACCCAGAAGTTCTAAAGCACGAACCAGAACTCGTGGGGATGCCGGTGATTTATGGATCAAAGAAACAGCACAGGGCAGGCTTCATGAATTCGAACCTGTTGCTTTGGTTATGTTTAATGACATAACATTGTTAAGTAACCTCACAAGTAAGCTTTTGGAAAAGGGGGATTTAAAAGATTGAACAATCAAAATGAAAATTTAAAAATAAAATACAATAGAAGGTGTATGGTGCACCACCTATCATGGTAGTGTACCTTAGACATCGCCCATAAACGTCTAGTTTTTTAACTAAAGAATCTACTATGTGGCATTAATCTTAACACAAAGACAAGAAGGTGAAAATGAAAGCAAATAACCCATACGAAAAGACCATTGTAAAACATCTGTTACTACACAAGATAATAAGGAAATGCTGACAGAGAAATGTATGAAAAGAGTTCAATATACAATCTCATCCATAGAAGTTGGTCATTTATTATACACGAGGTTATGGATAATTCACCAGACTGAATATCGACTAGTGACTAGAGCTTGAAAATTCCAATTGAATCTCAGCACTTCCTGCAATCTGAAGGCAAATGACGGCCGAGCAAGATCTGAAATCCCTTAAGCTCTTGGGGAGCTATAGCTGAAACAAAAACATGCACAAAAAATCCCAATTCATACTCATTCGTTGAAAGGTAGCCAGAACAAATGCTCTATTTGTACTACATGTATACACTCAACTTGAAGTGAAAAATAACGTAAAATTGGTTTTACACTATAACTCACTCCAAGAAGTGCAGGGAGAATTTACTTAAAAAAGAACATACTGATGAAACATGCATGTGTTCCTGATGATTCCACTATATTCATTTACCCAGCCTCAAGAAATTAATATGATGAACTTCAACATAAATAGGAAGAAACTACTCAACTCAGTCAAGCTAAAAGAACTTAATGCCACAATATCGGTAAAGCAAAGCATACCTTCATCCAAGTCAAGCACAAACTTATATGGCTCTGCATAAGTCCTCGATTCATTCTTCTTTGCGAGCGGCAGTATGTGTGCTCTAAAAGCTCCTCACAAAAAATTCAGAAGTCCATAAGAGTCAGTCATGGACTCGGGAAAGATGCAAGGAGCATCCTTGGAAAACCGAGATGGGGAGAATAGTCCAATGTTGGTGAGTTCATCTTTCAGAAAAGCACAAATCCATTCCACCCATACTCGGCCTGTATGCCTGCACTCCAATCAGCTAAAAGAAATTTGTATCTGCAGCAGACCATCATCTTACATTATGTAGCTCTGGCCGATTGGGTGCAGGCATGGCCCATGCCCCTCACCGGGGCCGGGCCAATCCAAAACTTGCATCTGGTGGTGGCTGATGAGACTGTAGTATCAAGTAAATAAAAGAGCAAAATTAGATCCAAAAGAAAAATAAACCAAATAATAATACTTCACAAGTATCTGATGCCCCAAAAGAGGCAAAAATTTGATGACAAGACCCATAAGATGCATGTAAGATACAAATACATCATCATGCCCCTTCCTCCAAATCTATAAAAATTATGGTAGTAGAGCATGACATGACCAGCGTAGTCAACAAATTGAATTAGCAGAACGAATGAAGAAAAACTGCCATTGTCAAGTGCAAAAAAATGCACATTATATTTATTAAATCACAACAACCACAGAATACACGCATGCATGCATCCAGCAAGAATATCATCACGTTGAACGAAAAGCAAATTTGCAAGTGGATTCTATTAGCAAGTGAAACAAACAATTTATAAATAGCATAACAATATATCGGTTAAAAGCTGCATTAATCCTTGTCTGGTAGTATTAGGAAAGAAATCAAATAAGTCCCTATAGTTTAAAATCGTTTTGTATTTTTTCAAGGACTGTAATGATGTTAGACCACTATTTTTTAAACTTTTCTTTCATTAATCAACACCAATATTTCATGACTTTAGATGAACAGGTCTTTGACAGGACTCTCACATCAATGGTTTAAGTTGCAAGAAATTCTATGTTGAAGGTGGTATAATTGTTGTAGCTAATTTCATCGTTGTAGAATGTGATCGTATGATTGGTATCTGCATGAATGGAATATCAGACAAAGGCACTACCATAACGAATTCTAAGTTACTCATTTGAGGATACCACCGGTTGGAGATGAAGACACCTGTTAAAAGATTGGTTTTTAGGACATTTTTAACTGAGCAGTTTGCTTTTATTTTTAATGGTTCAGTTTGCATTCTCTTATGATCACATAACAAATGAAGTTTTTGTATTTAATATCTACAACTACAAAGATGGAAATGATGAATTCAGCTTTTAGCAATATTGTATTATTATCTAGAGAATGCCAATTTTTCTTTAGCTAATTAAACATATTTATCAAATTTTATTAATCAGTAAATTTTTTATAACCATGCACCATGCATTTTGCAGGTTATATATATATATATATATTGGGAAGGCAACTGCCTCACAGTTGGAGAAGCCTATCCATCCTATAAGACAGTTGAGCTATAAGCCCATAGAACCATTATCAAACTCCTTTTTATGGATCTGGACACTGCAGGGTTGAGTAACTAAAGTTTTACATGACACTTAATGATTGCTTCATTTCAATACGTGTAGTATAAAAGACGCTCTAAGCAACAACGAAACTTTGCAACTTGAAAAAATATTGTATAGGACTTGACCAATCACAGATTGGATATTTTAGTAGCTGCCATACCTGTGGAAAGGGATGGTGAATATGTTCATGATGGATAAAAGGCATTCCAGGGTGCTGACAGGGATAAGGAGATGAATGCAAATACATGGTTGATGAGGAGTGTGCACCAACTTGACTAGGATTAAATGGTGACATCATGGGCTCTGGATGTCCATATCCCATTCCAGCAGGTGTTGACTGCGCAGCCCAAGACCCAGGCATATGCTGCGGAAGAGGTCGTAGCTGGTGTTCAGCAGATCGCTGGGGGGCATGGGTGGATCCAAGCTGTGGAAACTCGGTGTTGTAATTTACAACTGGTGTGTACATTGGTTGCATTGTGTATGAACCTCCATTAAATCCAAACCCAGGATCAAATCGTTGCATATACCTGCCATGCAAGTTACAAGAAAATGGATCAGACTTATACATACTCCAACCATATCTCGTCATTTAAGCTTACTAGTATTACAATCAGGACATAGTAAAATAGTTTTGTATTTGATTACCCTTCTTCCACCAAAAAAAGTTAGGACACAGTGGATACCATTCAAAACTCTAAATATTTTTGGTTTAATCTCCTCAACAATTTGTTAATATACAGCCAATGTATTAGTAACTTCAGCATATTTTAGATCTTTTCTAGCATATGCATATGGAATATGAATCCCTTCCTCTTCAGAGTATAATCCAATCAATTTTATTTATTTTATACCAAATTTGGAACAAAAGGCTCAAGAAAAAAACAAAAGCAAGTTAGTATTGTAGGATCCCCAAGACTCCAGGTTGGCAATTGACAGCTTGAAGCAGCTGTAAGCAACAGAAAGTCCCATAGCACATGTAGCAGGACACGACAGGAACACATCAGGCAGAAAGATGCAAAGTATAACTATGATGATACTCTAAAACACAAAATAACATAGATATTGATAAGTAACATTGGAGGGAGGTAGTCTACAGAAAAGCCTAGTTATAAACATTCTTTATCTACAAAAGAGTTAGGTTATAACCATTCATAATGTATAATAGCCACAAGCATATTTTATAAGAAAATAACCATTACTATTCTACAATGGATAATATCTATTGGTATGAAAAGCAATTCATAACTTTTGGACGAATATTTAGTTGCAAAGGAATTTCCAACTTTGTGTCTCTCTTTCTTCCATTTTTTTCTCTCACCTTGATTTCTGCTTTTCTCTTGCTTCTCACACAGTTATGCAAATCACATGGTACTAGTACTAAATAGTAAAACTCTTTTACAATTATGAAGAAATCTGATAGACTGCTGCTATCATGTTTTAAAATTAATATAACATAACATCTAATGTGTAATCATCCTAGGTTTGAAAAACACTTGCAAACAAACAAGAATGTCTGAAATATTCTATGAACCAAAGCCAATTATCAACTATTCATTCTAACAAGCAGGTATAAAAGTAATTCTTCAATATGATAGAAGTGATAGGCAATATCCTCAAATGTGCATTGGAGATGTTTAATGTGTGCTAAATGTATGTTCAAAACACTCAAAGTTAAAATAAAGAATGGGAAGTGGTGATGTTGGAATTTGATGATTTTTTATTTGTAAGCATAATAGACGTGTTTCACAAGAGATTCTTCACTGTATAATTGTGGTTGGTTAGCTCATAGCAATGAGACAAAAGATTGAAACACCAGATATTTTGTCTGCATTCCATAATTAAAATTTTAATTAACATGTGGTGTCAATAGGAATGAAGAAATAAAAATATCAAGTCACGTTAATGGTAACAGCCCAAATCATTCATGACTGCAAACTCGAACCAATTATTTGGAGAAAGGGGAACTAAGCAACAACATCACAAATATCAGCAAACGAGCGCATAACTTAATAATAGATTCTGTCATACCTATCATAGCTTCTGTCAAAATCAGGATCCTTGCGTTCAACCTCACGGTCACGGAATATAGCCACCCTATTACTTTGCCTGTACCTACCAACCGACTCCTCTGTCCTACTTCTATTCCTACTGGTATTAGGGGAACAGTCAACCAGCCCCCTACTGGTATTAATTGAGGAGTCAACCAGCCCCCTACTGGTATTAATTGAGGAGTCAACCAGCCCCCTACTGGCATTAGTTGAAGATTCAACCAGCCCCCTATTGAAACTAACATTAGATACGGAAGCGAATTTATCTTCCCTACGAGTGACCACTGAGGAAGCATGCGATGGGTTATCCTTCTGTCTTGTCTCACTTTCTGGCTTCGCGCTCACTGTAGCACCATTATTGCTCGAGCTAAATATCCTGGCACGAGCCTTGTTATATTCCTCCTTTCTCTCTTCCACACTTTTGGAGTTATTTTTCTTTGCTGAGTTTGAATTTGCATTGCCAAGAACCTGTGTCTGCTTCTGTGGCCTTGATTTGATTGCAACCTTAACTACAGCATTGTTTTCTGATGGTAACTTCACAGGAATGTCTGCAAGTCGAATAACAGGAAGCTTACATTCAGAGGTTTTGCGAACAATAATTCTTGACCCAGAACCATCCGGTAAACTATTATCCAGTAAAACCATTGACTGCAATGAATAATGCTGAGCCACCCGGTGTGCAGCCAACCTTAAATAGGATGTTGGAAGCTGCTTAAATTCAAGCTGCTGTTGATTAGGATCTCGAATAAAATTCTCAACATCTTGCTCCATTCGTAAAACTGGATAAATCAAATTAGAAACCTTAATCGGTCTAGCAGAAAATATTCTTTAAAGAACATAAAGCTTCATGAATTTAAAATGAATAATATTCAAATATCGCATTCATACTTGCATAGCAAAGGCAATAGAACAGTAGTATGTAATATGCATCGCAGAATAACCGTAGAACAATTAAGTGACAACTTTCTTAATTAGCTATGTTTTCTTCATTCCATATTTGGATGTGGGAGGCAAATTCATTCCTACATATTACAAATATTTACCTCCCCATTTTAAATCCATGCGTTCTTTCAAAAATTCTAAATCAGAATGCAACGGACAAAAAACCCACACCATAAGTCAGTGCTTGATATTCACATGCTCTAGTCCAAATTCAAAGCACAGTCAAGAAGCATCTCAGATTCTCAGTTGGATACTCAAATGACAGCTACAGGTGAAAGTGGATAGCGAATGCTAGAATTGTATCTTTAACAAGACCGCACAAATATATTTATAATAGTACTGTATTAATTACAACCATGAAAAGTTTATAAGTAATCAACACCTAAATTGACTCCTTGATAACTTTATAAGTAAACAGACCCATTACACATTTGCGACTATCTCCAATATTTGGAACCTATTATATATAACTTTGACCTCGAGTAACTATAATTCAGGATTGAAGTAGCAATTTCTCCGAACAAGAGTTTACATATGTAACATCCTCAGATTCTGATTAAAGCATATGGATATAGGTAAACCTACCTGAAAGGCGTTCGCGAGGGTTTTGAATGGCTTCACGAAGGAACTGATCCACCTGATTAACGGCATCGTCTGAGACTTTGTCGCCACTGGTGGAAGGAGAAGACGAATGAGGAGGCGGTTGAGTAGCATCGTCGGCGTGCTCGTCAGGCTTGGAATCTTTATTTGAGGAAAGAATCAGGTTCAAGCGGTTCATGGAGTCGTCTAAATTAGCGACCTCCCATGACTCAGGGGCTCCAAGATCGTCTGCAGAGCCCTCCATCGAAAACTCGCAAGAGAAGTAGAGAGTCTTTGAGGACTACGGAATCGATCTTGGTTCTGAGACCGTGGAAGAGTTTTGCGTGACGAATTTCATGAGAAGATTCGGTTTTAGGGTTAGGGTTAGGTATTGGAATTTTGGAACTGGGGGCAAAGTGATCGATACAAGTTACGAATGCGAAGCAAGATAGGGTTTGAACTTGACGACGACGACGACGACGATCGAGGTTTTCTTCACAGCATCTCACACGTGTCCTCCACCTCTAGGTAGTACTACGCTATATTACTCCGATTTTCCACTTTTTATGAGAGTTTAATTACCTTGTCAAAAAAATGAGAGTTTAATTACGCCCAATCAAATCTTTGTGTGAATAACTTTTCTAGTCTACTACCTCAAGAGGGAAAAAAAACTTTTTTAGTGGTTTTGGAAAAAAAAAATCAAAGAAATACAGGAAATTGGTAAGTGTGTTTGGTTGGATAGAGTATTTTTTTTGGAGGTAACGAAACTTAGAACAAATATTTCAATTTTTTAAAAAAATTACATTATCCACAAAAAATGCTTCTTCCAAATACCGGAAAAAATTATTACAAATAAACAAAAAGAATATTCGCTTCGGTTTGTAAAAAGCAAAATACAAAAAAGTCTAATCTTATATCAAATTCAAGCAGTGGCCTGCAGTCAAAAATGCAGCTTGTTATGTCTATTTCACTAGAATATTACTAGCAACCCACACGTGAGGTAGGTCCCATATGCAAGTTGCACACTCAATTAAATATAATAATAAAAATAATATAACACAAAAGTTCTAATTTACAAGTAAAAAAATTAAAAATAAAATTAAGGTTAAATATCACTTTTGGTCCTTTATTTTTGCTTTAAGTTTCATCTTGGTCCTTTATGTTTTTTCCTCATTTTGGTCCTTTATCTTACATCACATTCGAAGCTTTCCCTACAGTTGGTTTTTCAGTTGTTCTGCATTTGTTTGTACAGTATAATATTCTCATATATTAGTATAATATTAATTTACGTGCACTTTCAGTCTTTTTCTTTCCTGTCTTATTGACACCACACCTGTATGGTGCTGCAGACGTGCAGTAGGCCCTCAATACATTACAAGTTACAATTTTTTATTTTATTAGGTCAATATTTGTTATATCGGTAATAATAAAAGACATATTTTCAGGTAAAAAAAAGTCTGCAGATATCATTTCAATCTTTATATTTTATAGAACTCAATGATCTAAATTTCAAAATTTTCTGATAAGTTTGGACATTTTAGTGCAGTACAAATTTACACAGACAGATACTTTTTAGCTATTATAACCGCGGGTACCTCCTAACAAAGTTTTTGCTACACCCAAGGTTCGAACCCGATACTTTAGGGTGGGATCTGAGTCTAATTACTATTAAAATCAACCCTTTTAGTCATGTATTACTTGTAATAATAAAAGACATATTTTCAGGTAAAAAAAATTCTGCAGATATCATTTCGATCTTTATATTTTATAGAACTCAATGATCTAAATTTCAAAATTTTCTGATAAATTTGGACTTTTAGTGCAATACAAATTTACACTGACAGATACTTTTTAGCTATTATAACCGCGGGTACCTCCTAACAAAGTTTTTGCTACACCCAAGGTTCGAACCCGATACTTTGGGGTGGGATCGGAGTCTAATTACCACTAAAATCAACCCTGTTAGTCATGTATTACTGATAATAATAAAAGACATATTTTCAGGTAAAACAAATTCTGCAGATATAATTTCGATCTTTATATTTTATAGAACTCAATGATCTAAATTTCAAAATTTTCTGATAAGTTTGGACTTTTTAGTGCAATACAAATTTACACTGACAGATACTTTTTAGCAATTATAACGGCGAGTGCCTCCTAACAAAGTTTTTGCTACACCCAAGGTTCGAACTCGATACTTCGGGGTGGGATCCGAGTCTAATTACCATTAAAATCAATCTCATTAGTCATGTATTACTATTTCTATTAAACTGATTAATCCAATTATTTAAAATAAAATACTTGATACACCTAATACTTTTAAGTGTTTTGTTTAACAATAATATGAGATAAAAAATAGGGAAAATATATTAAAAGATTATAAAGCTATTCTTCAACATCTAACAAAAAATAAATTAATTATTTAATAAAAAATTATATCCTCCGCATTAATTTACATAAACAAGAAAAAAACTATTTTTGTTTTAATGGAAAACTGTTTTCAAAATTATAATACATACAAAATTTTGATAATGTTTTTGAAATTTCCAAATGATCCATTTTGATCATCCATTTTTTGTTCTTCAAAAATGTTTGACATTCACTTTTTTAATCATTAAATCATTTTTTGTCAATAATCATTAAATTGTATAATTTTCTTTCGATTTTATTAGATTTCCGCTAAATATGTGCGTTATATCCAATTATATACTCGTCCATATGTGTGGTGGGCCTTGCATTTTAATTTTTTATTATTTCTTTTCATCTTTCCATCACTTTGTATTGTCATATCATTGACACCGCAACAATTATCAGTTTTTGCGCATCAATTACCTGCAGTGGACCCTATCCAACTAGGGGTCCCACATCTTCAATTTCTATATTCTTATTAAGAGAATCAAACATGCGGTCGATCCCACCTCTTCAAACATGGTGGGCCTCTATTTTTTGGTGATTTTCATCCAACCCAATTGTTTAACCATTTATTGATTCGGTTATAACTTATAATTATTATGATTTTCTCTGAGTTTAACAAACGAAAATAAGGAATGCCCCGTGCGGAGCACGGGACATAGGACTAGTAGAGAGTAGACTAAAACCCTTGTCGGGATACAAAAAAAACCAATTGTAATCTATATCTATATCTATATCTATATCTATATATATAACATTTGAGAATGAATCTCATTTATTGCTATTCCATGTGTCACTTCTACAGCAATTTGGTAGTTAATATCATTTTTTGTACTTAATGCTCTATAGATACTATGCATAATAAAGACTAAATAACATGTTTTAATAATATATCCAAATTGTATTCAAAAAAATTATTTAACTTATCAACACTCAAAAACTTTTTTTTATTAAGAGTTATTTTAGTATTTTTTCTAAAAAAATAATTAATTAAAAACTTATATTATATAAATTACTCTCATTATGAATATAAGTTAAATGACTAATTTAATTTAATTTTTATGTGAGGAGAAATTTATGAGTATTATAATTAAGCACTTTTTTTATAAAATTATAATGAATCACTTATTAAATCTCTTTCATGTATATTCGATCTATGCTATTGTGTTTTACATTTCAAAATTAATAAAACTAGGTTTTATGAATTATTAAAAATACATTTTAGAATGTATCTTAAGGCCCAAATTCTTAGATGTTAGTCTCTTAGACATGTCACGTAATGCATAATAAATAATAATAACAATAATAATAATTTAGTACAATCACACATATGGTTATCATTAAAGAAAATACGTGGCAAAATCCAACTCTTTTATCACTTAGAAACAACTTAGTAAGAATCTCAAAAAAAAAGAAACAACTTAGTAATTTAATATTCCAAGTACTTTTTTATATTTGAAAATTTTATTATAATTTAATGTTTTCTCTCTCTGCATTAATTTTAGAAATAAATAAAAGACTTTTCTTTCTTCTTTATAGCAAATTATGCTAATATCACATATTACAAATTAAAATTTTAAAAAATATGTTACATTCCAAAATTTTCAAGATTCGTCAAAAAAATCGTATAAAAAATATCACATTTTTATTGCACCTAATAATGAAATTCACGTTTTCTTTTCACATTTTCTGAAATTATAAATTTCTGAAATAAACTCTCAGCGAGTAAAAACGTTTTTTTAGTTCATTTTTGTCCTTGGTTGATACGCTTAGAAATAAGAAAGACATTTGGTTTTGTTTAGACTGGAAGACATTTTTTATTGAATAAATCTATGATGGTAAAAGTAAAAATAGATAACATGAATTTTAACTTTGTGAAAAAAAGTTAACAACTGTTTAGACAAACAAAGTCCAAGTTTTATTATATTTTCGACAAATTTATTTAGACAAAAAGGTACTCTTGATGGAGCCTATAAACTGAAATGAAATTTTTTAATGCACCTATCGATATAAAAAATAACTAATCATTAGTCCAAAAATTAAAGTAATAATCAATAAATATAAAATGAAAATAAATTTGAATATTGATTCTTTTTAAAGAGGGGAAAATTATATCAATTATGAGGAGAGAGATAACCCAACATTAATGACAAGAAATGTGAAAAGTTAAAAGATTTTAAATTAAAAAAATTTAATTTAAAAGGAAGTGTTGGGCTTTTAGCAATGTTTAGAAAATTGGACTGGCCATTGAACTGGAGAAGACACTGGTTCAAGGTTCAAGGATTTAACCGTGTTTGAACCGGACCGGTCATTGAACAGATGAACACACTGATTATATAATATATTACGTGATAAAATACAAATAAGTGGTGAAGAATTGGAAGAAATGAAAAATATAAAGAAGACATTATGGCTGGAAATATACTTAAAAGTTAAGGAGGTGGTTTATAGTTCCCCCTGCAACCACCATTTTTTTGTAAAAGCACTTACTACAAAGAGCAGCAACATAGAAAGAAAATGGGTGAACGAGACGATGGAAAACATGGCAACGTCAAAGAGTATATATGCGAGAGTTCTTGGGAGAGAGAAAGGATGAAGAAGCCTTTTAATGAAAACTAAGAGAGTGCATATGAGAGATGTGAGAGTGCTTGAGTAGCATTATTCCTCCTAAATTAGTCCCAATCGGATATGTATAGCTTTAGAAACGTGAAAGATTGTTATAAATAGAACATATGAGGCCGTGCTTGAACTAAAATTGGTGCATTGGACAGTGGCCATATTTGGTCAGGATACGTGGGGTCCATTGGCTAATTATTTTTTTTAAAAGGTAGTTTAAAAATATTTCCCTGAAATATTTTAAATCGTTTGTTCTCTGGTTATAGCGGCTTTTAACCGATACTCCAGTTTTTAAAACGGTTTAAATGTTCAACAATTTTGGGCCTCAATCGAGTCGCTTCCCTCTCCGGTTCACGGTTCAACCAACCGGTCTGGTTTTCTAAATCATGGTTTTTAGTCTAAATAGAAAGTATATACATTGCTAACATACTACTACTAAAAAGCAAGCGTGAGTATGTTAGCATATGCCTGTTTTTAGTCCAAATAGAAACTGTATACATGACTAACATATTACTACTAAAAAGAAAGTATGAGTATGTTAGCATATGCCTTCTTTCATTATGCCTTCTCCACGTATAGTATTTCATTGGCAATATTATATGACCAGCTGTTAAATTTCGTTGCTGTAAAAATTAGCAAAATCATTTATGATGAACAAGATAATTTTCTCACGAGTTTAGTTGGTTATCACTTATCAGCGGGATGATATTTACATATAGACTGTTTTGCAACTTGGAGAAGAAATTACTGACAAGTTTATGAAATTGTAAGGCTGCTGCATTGAATGATTGATTTATATGGGTGTTGCAAATATTCCTTTGAAGACGAGGAGTCAAAGAATTATTTTGCTGAAATTCAAGTTACAATCGGGAGGGAGCTTTCGAATTTGATAATTCTCTATGGTGGCTGCTGCAATATCTAATATAAAAGTTAGTAGGATGAATGGAAAACGACAGGTAGCACAATTGCAAAAGGGGAAGGACCCAAAAAACGTGTAGGGTTGATATTGACATATCTTTGTTACAACCACTACTCTCCAAGCTTTGAGTATTTTTTTTACTCAGTCTTGATTGGTAGGTAGGCATCTCGGTAGTGGATTGCCTTGACCAAATATATGACTGACATGACCATGTTATGATATGCTCATTATCATCGTCATATTCAGAGATAGAGTATGTGATGAAGAACTATAATTACCGCAATATTTTTTTGATCTACTTAGATGAAATGACAAATAAACACCACATACACACACTACCACTGCTCACACCCGAGAGCTGGCGTCCTAATGTCACTGAAATTGCCAAAACAACCAACTACGATGGATAAATCACCACAATATGATATTGTGCTTAAAAATAACAAATTAATATGAAATTTTGATAGTTTAAATATTATTTTCAAATTACAAGAAAACATCATTTACTTATACACGAGTTTTTCTACCAACTTACAAAATATAAATTATTCGCCAACAATTTCCAATAGCACACTTATACCCGTGCATGGCACGGGTCAATTATTCTAGTATAACTAAAATGCATAAAACCACAAATAGTGGGAATCTATTATGGAACCCAAGAAAAATTAAATAAATCTAAAATAGGGAAGACTATTACAGAAAAAAATCCTTCCTAATAAAATTTGTAATATTGACCCACCAAGATAAACTATATGTTCCAAAATCAGCAAGTTTGTTTACACAAAAATTATGAAGCTTTAAATAAACAATTTTTCACTATTTCTAAGCCTTCAAGAAACAATAGAGAGATCTTTTGCACCTAGCGTCAATAATTGAGAATCACACTTAAGTCAAAAATTATGTCAATCTTTATCGAAAACTATCTCAATGACGGTCATATATAACACCAACAATCTCTGCTTGAAGAGCAAATGTATCACCTCTATTCATGAGGAAACAACCAATAACAACTGTCATACAGTCTCTAAAAACTCCACCACAACTAGAGGGACCAGTCGAACCACTTGGAGTCCCAACAATATTACATTTGATCCAACGATAAGGAGGGGAACCCAAATGACCTCTTTAATATTCAAATATTTACCAATCTTACTCGAGACAGATAAAACCTCGCGAATAACGAATTTCTGTATGAATGAAGATATATAAATTGGACCTAAATATCTTAAAAGGCTAATACACACAATGATCCTATATATTTTTAGATTCAATTCATTGAACCATTTGAGCTGTTATGTGCGTAACATAAGAACTTCACACACTAATAAGCTAACAACAATCCATCACTCACTAATAATTAGCTTATTTAGATTCAATTCATGAGTTTATAATTTTAAAAATATAGGGCGAGCTATTTCATGCAAATAGGTGACGTGAATTCGATTTGTGTCAACCCTCTAAAACGGCATGTTTCTAGCTTAGCAATTTGCGGTTAAATAATTTATAGTATTGGTTAATATATTATCATTAAGATAGCTCGCCCTATATTTTTGTTTTTGTCAGAAATATTTAGTAAAAATATTAATTTTTTTTAAGTAGTGCTAATTTCAATATCTTCAAGATTGCTTGTTGATCCAACCGAGAATGAGTTTTCTTTTTTGGACAATAAACTGAGAATGAGTTTGATATCTTTTAAGCAACATAAATACTGTAAATAGGAAAAGTAGACACCGAGAAAGCTTTATCCTATTATATGTGTCCATCTGAATTGACTCAAGTTAGTCCGAATTCAAGTATAGACTTTTTCTTTTAAAACAAGTGCTTTTACACACCCCAATAAAATTCTGGATATTTTTTTTTAAATCAAGTGCTTTTACATAACCCGGTCAAAATCAATGAGTTTCATTTACTTATTATCTTTTTTTTTTTGTCTAGAGATCTTCGATTCTACTCTAGTGCCTGTGGGAAAGAGATATCGACTAATCCAAAGTTCGATATAGCTAAGTAAAGCCTAACTCAAATTGTTCTATAGCTAAGAGTCGAACTCAGCTACTAATTGATAGGGAATCCATCCATTTAGACACAGTGATTAACCATTCGCACCCAAACTTGAAGTTAATTCTATGTCAAACTTATTCCACTGATATTTGATAAATGAAGTTTATTGTTGTTACTTTAGTACCTACTTTTTCTTGGTTAAAAAACATAATGTTGAATATACTTAGGCCCCGTGATATTCAACATATGAATACTTCTGGTGAATCTAATTCGTTTCAAATAGACTTAGTCGACCTATTATATTTTTTGGAATCTAAAATAGAATCTGACTTCAAAAAATTTAATCTAAATAAATTTATAGTAAGATGAAATCAAACGTAGCCCATCTTAATTTAATGTAACAAACACAAACTGTCAATTTTTAACTAGAGATTTTGTTTAGAAAGAGTCAAAGTCAACTAGTGAGTTATATGTATACAAATACAAACAGAAAGATACGCTCCCAAATCCTAATGCTATATATGCAATTCTCGGTGATCTGTAGATAAGTAAACATATAGATGGCTTGGTGGAGAGATGTTTTGGAGCTGAGGCCTTTACTTCATTTGCTGCTACCACTCAGCATCCACTGGGTTGCTGAGGAGATGACAGTTTCTGTTCTCGTTGATGTTATAACCAATGCCTTATGCCCTGGGGAATCAACTTGCTCCAAAGCTATTTACATTAATGGCCTTCAACAAACGGCATGTATATCTATCACTAGTGTTACACTAGCAATATCTGCTGTAGTAATTACTTTTATTTTTGATTAAAAAATTTAATTTATTTTTCTACAGATTGTTGGAATTTTTAAGATGGTTGTACTTCCACTTCTGGGTCAGCTTTCTGATGAGTATGGCCGTAAACCTTTGCTCCTTGTTACCATGTCCACCACCATATTTTCTTTTGGTATGCTTACTTAAAACTTGTCACAGAATATTAAATTTCATTCTTCTATGCTTCCAACTTCCTTTTGTATTGGACTGAATGAAAACTCATTCTTAATTTACTCAAGTCATACAAATTACAATTTTTTTTTGGCTTTGGCAGTATTACTTGTCTGGAATCGGTCTGAGGAATTTGTATATGCCTACTACATGGTTCGAACATTTTCGTACATAATCAGTCAAGGGAGTATCTTCTGTATTTCTGTTGCATATGTGGTGAGATTTTTCTCCTAGCTAACTGAATATAACAAAGGATTTGGCAAATAGTTTTAAGTATATATATATATATATATATATATATATATATATACTTTTCTTGTCAGGCAGATGTTGTCCAAGAAAACAAAAGGGCAGCAGTATTCAGTTGGATCACTGGCCTCTTTTCTGCTTCACATGTTCTAGGGAATGTGCTGGCTCGATTTCTTCCCGAAAAGTACATTTTTGTGGTATGTTTGCACAGAGTTGTGTTAATTTCATATCATCTCATGATTATTTCACACTTCCTGTTTGGTAATGAATCTTAATTATAGTTCATTGATTTCAGGTTTCAATAGCACTATTGATCTTTTGTCCTGTTTACATGAAATTCTTCCTAGTTGAAACGGTTATACCGGCTCCAAGAAAGAATCAAGTGATAGGTTGCTGCTCTAAAATTGTTAATGTTCTCAACCAAAGATACAAATCTATGAGAAATGCCGCGGAAATAGTAATCTTCAGGTATAATAATGTTGCGATAATTTTCTCTTGTGAAACATAATGCATTCATGAATCCTAAAAGCTGTGAAATATTTCGTATTTCATTTTTCAGTCCCACATTAAGAGGCATGGCTCTTGTCTCTTTCTTTTATGAGTTGGGAATGTCTGCTATAAGCAGTGTTTTACTGGTATGTTTTCAGTTACTTTAAATGAACCTTTCAAATTATTTCCCTTCAGTTTTATTCATTATTTGAAGGCAATATATTAAGACTTTGACTGTCTCATAATTTCTATGCAGTACTATTTGAAAGCTGTTTTTGGTTTTAATAAAAATCAGTTCTCAGAACTTCTAATGATGGTGGGAATTGGTTCAATATTTTCTCAGGTATAATTTCTTCCTTTAATCCCTCCATACTTGTGTTTGTATTTGTATGATTTCTAAGAAAACAAACTAATAAGTTTTGTGATTAATCTTTTCCAGATTGTGTTGCTTCCAATACTTAATCCATTGGTTGGAGAGAAATTGATACTTTGTTCTTCCTTACTTGCATCAATAGTATATGTAAGCTACCTAGTATTCATTTACTTCTCTGCTCCCTGAAAGCTAGCTCAGTGGTACAATTTTCCTCTTCAAAGTCTTCATATTATATTTTGATGTAGGCTTGCCTCTATGGATTAGCATGGGCACCTTGGGTATGTAAATTCTATAACTTCCTAGATATGTAGTTAATATCACTCTTTATTTAGTAATTAGTAACTCTTGTACTTAAAGTGTAAATTTTATAATTTACATTGGCTCTATGGATTTCCTTATTGTTACTAATTGAGTTCATATCACCAATGTAGGTACCATACTTAAGTGCCTCATTTGGCATCATCTATGTCCTTGTGAAACCATCTGTGAGTAGTATATTAATTTTCCTCCTATTTGATAAATACAATTAATTTATACCCACTTTTATAGTTGCAACTTGCAATGGATGGTGCTTATATTGCTATTAATTTCTTATCATGCAGACTTATGCTATTATTTCAAAAGCATCAAGCTCAACCAATCAGGTTTTCTGTCTTTTTTTATCTGTCAATGTCATAATATTATTTAAATATTTCACCTGAAAGCTATATAAGCCAGCCACAGAAAACATTGCACAGAGTGCAGAAAAGAAGCTATGCAAAAACCATTATCCCTCACCAACAAACAACTACAAAGGAATTTTCTCACTAACATATCAGCTCATGGTCAAATCTTTATTAACAAACACTATTGTCTATTGGATTAAAATTAGAAACAACCATTAACTTGACACCATGAACTTTTAAAGTTATCTAATCTATCAATCTATCCTGTAGTTTTTACTTGTATATATTGTCTCTTATATTATTTCTTGGAAAATTTATGCTTATATTTAACTGCAGGGAAAAGCACAAACTTTTATAGCTGGGACACAATCTATATCTGACTTACTATCACCAATTGCTATGAGTCCTTTGACTTGTGAGTGGCATACTACCTTAGCTAGCTGCTTATTAGACCACATGTGACAAATATTGAATTCTTACATTATAATAAACTGTTGTTTCAGCATGGTTTTTATCTACCAATGCTCCCTTTGAATGCAAAGGTTTTAGCATTATATGTGCATCTATATGCATGGTAAGCTCTCTAATTTATGACTTCACTGTCCTCTCCTCTCCTCTCCTCTGCAGTTTAGTGGTTTCTCTCTGCTAACTAACTTTGAAATATTTGAATTGTTGTCAGATTATTTCTCTGCTTTTTGCTTGCCTGCTAAAGGCTGATAGTGAAACTTCTTCGAGTAATGATATGGAAGGCAACCCAGAAGAAACCCCGCTTCTGAGTGATTACTGATTGTATCATTCGTACACATGTTTGGCCAATTATGTAGATAGATTTATGTAACTATATGCAGTATAAGGCATCCTTTGCCTCATTAATTTATGCCTCAATATAAAAGTGGAGCCACACCCGACAAGCGATGTTAAAATTTAATCCCACACGAACTTACATATACTTCTTTTTCCATAAAATAGTCAGCTTATACAAGATGAATTCGGCAATATATATTTACAATTAAGAATACACACCTCCCCTATATAAACTATGTAAAAATAAAAAATGTGTTTGTGTCTTTTAAACAAAACTTATCAGAGATGATGGGTAAGACTTCTCAACAAATTAACATTTTCGTGTGGATTTAGTGCTTAACCAACTAGCCGTTTAATGAGCTGATTAGTTGTTTGCATCAGCCATTTTCTCAGCTGATGTTACTTTCGCTAACTCCCACTCATAAGCGTGGTTCTCATTTTGATCAACTTGAGAAAGAGACCCTATTTTTCAGATGCGAAATCCTAGACTACTTCATAGAGCGTTTTGTAGAATGGTGAACTACAAAACTAAATAAAGGATAAAAGCGATAAAGAAGTAAAGACTTGTGTGTTTATTGACTGAGTGTATCAAAAAAATCTATACAAGCGGTATTTGTAGACAAAAGACTACGTAAGAAACTTATGCTAATCCTATTTGCCACGTTCTTAACCCACTACCTCACATATTACATCATATAAGATAATTGTTAACAACGAAAAGTATATGTAACTGCTCATTCAACTATAACCAAAAACACCTAGTTGGCTAACTTGTTGGCTACTATAATAGCTGTCCAGGTCCTCCATGATCTTATTTCTATGGAAATAAGCTTTCTTGCACGTTCTTGACTTGGTAAGTTCATTTAACTTACATATCTCCTCAAAAGGCTAAGCTATGGGTCATACGACTAACTGCTCATCAGCTGACCATGTTCTTCACAATTCTATTTTTAAGGAAGTAGACCTTTATGCATGTCTTCAATTGAATTAAAATTAAATCATATATCTAGGCAACTATTTTTGGTGTAAACAACTAATAAGAGAGGTGAATGTTCAATTTATAAATAGAGACTATTTAATCATAACTTAAGGAAACTGAATATAATTTTCCTAATTGTGTGTTTGGATGGAGTATTTTTTGTGGGGATTTGAAATATTTTAAGCAAAAATATTTCAATTCCCCTCAAAAATTACCCTAAAAAATAGATAATTCAAACACCTTAATTGTAAGGCTAAATTGCACTTTTTGTCCTTTATCTTTGACTTAAGTTTCACTTTGGTCCTTTATCATTTTTTTTCCCGTTTTAGTCCTTTATCTTTCATTTGTGTCAGTTTGGTCTTTTATCTTTTTTTTTTCTCACTTTGGTCATTTATCTTTCATTTTTGTTTCGGTTTGGTCCCTTTTAAAAAAAAATAGAAAAATGAAGAACACTATGAATGTACTCAAGAACACCAAGAACACTTCAATTTCTTGTTTCTTGAATAACGCATGCAATACACGACCAAATTGAATGAAACTGGACTCTAACTTGAATAAAATTCCGCAAGGAATTCAATGGAACCAAAATTAAGCTCAGAAAAGTGCTTATGCACAAAATCACTTATGGAATCGAAATCTTGAATTTGAAGTTCAAAAAACCTTCAATCTCAACAATGGTAATTTTTCTATAGAGCGTCATATTGAACGATTCTTGAGCTTAAAATGCTCAAAATTCAACAAGGAGTCAAAATATGGCAAGCATTTTATTTAGAAAAGCACTAAAATACAAAATACCATGAAAAATCAATCCGCATCTCTAAAACGTGTTTTGGCTCTTATTTGCTCATTTCTCAACCAATTTGCGTCAAACCAATTGCGTTCAACTCGTATTGAGTGCAGAAATTGAACTAAAACAAAAGGTTTCAACGAAAACAATGCAAATTCGAGAACGATGTGAAAAACAGAAAAACGAATGAAAGTTTCTTTTTTTCACATCGTTCTCGAATTTGCGTCGTTTTTATTGAAACCTTTTGCTATAGTTCAATTTCTGCACTCAATACGAGTTGAACACAATTGGTTTGACGCAAATTGGTTGAGAAATGAGCAAATAAGAGCCAAAACATGTTTTATAGATGCGAATTGCTTTTTGACAGTGTTTGCGTTTTATGCGCTTTTATGAAAAAATACTTGACATATTCTATTTTCTTGTTGAATTTTGAGCATTTTAGCATCAAGAATCGTTCAATTTGGTGCTCTATAGCAAAATCACCATTGTTGAGATTTGAAGTTTTTTGGGGATGGAGTATTTTTTTGGGGATTTGAAATATTTTAACCTAAAATGTTTAAATTACCCTCAAATATAATAGGCTTAAATATATGTTCAGTCCCTGCAAATATGACCAAAATCCATTTAAGCCCCTGCAAATTTTTTGTTAAAATGACATTTGCAAATATTAAACGTTTGCGGTTAAGCCCCACGGTCAACTTTCCATAAAAAAAACATTAAAATGATAATCAATGCCACGTGTCACCATCTCATAGGACCATTATGCCACGTGTCACTGAATGCCACGTCATCACCCCATGTCACCACTGCCACGTGGCATTGACATGTGCCACGTCGCAGTCAATGGATGGCTGCCACGTGGTGCTTGCATGGCAATAATGTGGGGCACCTTTGTTACCAAAAAAATTGAACATTTTGGAGGAACATGGGTGTTGAACCCATGATCCTAAAGTGGTTGAAACCTACAAATACCACTAAGCCACTTGAATTTTTTGGTAAGTTAAGTCAAATACTAGTATATAATACATAAATAATTCGATTAACAAAATAAAAAACCAAGATCTTCATCTTCCACATCTATAACCAGCAAATCTGGGAACAACGTCTTCCACAAACACCAGCAGATCTTGAACACAAACACAAACACCAACAAATCTGGGAAAATCGATTCTGCAAACACCAACAAACACTGAAGTGGGAAAATAGAATCTGCAAACACAAAACACAAACCCCAACAAAATCGAATCTGCAAAACGAAAAGGAAAATCGAAAAAATCAATCAGATTTTTTGTTTTTTTTTTCAAAATTAATAACGTAATATATAATGTTTGTTGGCTCTATTTATAAAAGTTAACATCTGGTGCAATGGCAATTTGGAGTGTTTTTCACCATGAGGTCAATGGTTCAAATCTTTCTCAAGCCATTTTCAAAATTTATTTTGAGTGTAATAACTATTAACTAGTATCACGTGGCAGTTATCCATTGACTGCTAATGTGGCGTTCAGTGACACGTGGCATAATAGTCCTATGAGATGGTGACACGTGGCATTGATTATCATTTTAATGTTTTTTTTAGAAAGTTGACCGAGGGGCTTAACCTCAAACGTTTAATATTTGCAAGGATTATTTTTAATTTTTTTTTTTGCAGGGGCTTAAATAAATTTTGGCCGTAAATCACGGAGCTTAAGCCAATATAATATCTATATATTAAACAATTGAGAATGCATCTCAATAAATGACATTACACATGTCATTTTCTCATGCATTTGCTAATTAATTCGCCTGCCTTAGGAAATAATTTCATATTAAATAATTAATTGAATTTAAATGTTCAAATTATGCAAATAATGAAATCCATCTAACACATATGGAAATAATTTTTGACATTCTGATTCACAATTAAACATTATCTTAACCTGTCAAATTAGTTACAATTTTCGAATTTCAGATGGCAAAGATTTCCCACCACAATGAAATGAAATTACTTCTATAAATTTTGGTCATTTCAATGAGTATTTCTAAGTGGTAATTTTTTGACCACATAAATAATGACAAGGGTTGAATATAATATTTTTAAGTGGTAATTTTTTGACCACGTAAATAATGAATCTTTTTGAATCACATATTATTGACACCTTCTTACATATGCAATAGAGTGATATTCAATTTGCCCACAAAACCAAAGAAACCCTTTTTTGACGTAAAAAAAAGACCTTTTGATTTTTTGAATGAGAGAGAACAATGGTACTAAAAAATGTAAGGCTAAGCAAGTGGCGGCAACTCCATAGTTGATACCACCCGTCTCATTCTATAATCCTTCTCCTTAGTATTCCTCCTGTTACCATTCCTTTTTTGGTGTGTCGCAAAGATGAGTGTTGATGAGTTTAGGGATTATAGTTCTGAGCTGTGAGAGGAAGACAACCTAAAATACTAACACATCAAGGTTTGCGCCTTGAAATGGAGGGTGAAGCCTTTCACAATCTCCACCTTCATGTGAACCCATGCAGAAGATGAAAACCTATAAACTTAATCTCGCCATGAGAAATGGGAATTGTTCTAATTCTCTCCACGTGCGCTTTTTCTCACTTTAATCCTTCTTTCTTTGTTGATATTATCTATCATATTTTCCTTTTCTCTTTTATTTTTAAGGTGTGTTCTACGATTTCAAAATTTGTATTTTAGTTACCTTCAATTTTAGGTTACACCCATTTATTTGGAGTATTGTTGTAAAAATATATTGCCTTTGATCTGTTGCAGTTTTTGGTATAAGATGGAGATTTTCCTTCCAATTTAAATGGTTTTTATGGATGAAAGGTAAGACTTTTTTTTCCTCTTTTTATTTTCCCTTTTTTAGTTTGGAAAATATATTTGTTTCTTTCATATAGTTATAATTTGATCTTTTTTGTAGATATTTGTCAAAGCATACTGATTATTTGGTTCGGTAAGTAAAAATATACAAACAATGGTTCAATTCCCATTTACATGTAGCTTTTGTTTTATTTTCTTCTACAATAGTTGTTGCACCGGTTAGGTAAGAATAAATGAGTATATCATTCTTCATTCATGTTTTAATGTTCTAATTTTATTGTCTGGCTTAAGAATGATTTACATACCCAATCTTACTGTTTTATTTTTCGTTATTAAATTTGTTAGTCTTTTGCTGACTTTGCTCACATGTTTGTCTGGCTTTCCTAGATGTTTACTATGACAATGAGAGGAATTGAATGTGCCTTTTATCATAAACAGAAGTTTCCAAATGGCTATTGAACTTTTTGATTTTTGTAGGACTAATGTCAAGTAAGTATATGCAGCATTTTTAGAGCCTGCAAGCTTTATTGCTCACAATTCATCAATTTGAGATCTTGTGTTGTAAGATTTTGAAATTGAATAAAACTTCAATAAAGAATGCATTTGTTGGATTTTAACCGTGTATCCTCGGAAAAGAATACTCCAAAGAGTTATCTTGCTAAAATTCAAGGTACATCCGGGAGGGAGCTTTTTAATTTGATAATTGTCTATGGGTGTTGCTGCAATAATTGATATAAAAGTAAGTAGGATGGGTCGAAAATGATAGATAGCAGAAATGCAAAAGGGGAAGGAACTCAAAAACATGTAAGGTTGATATTAGGAATCTCCGTTACAAGCACTACTCTGCAAACTTCAAATTTCTTACTCAGTCTTGACTTGAGGTTTCGCAAAAGTTGTGCAAATGGAGCAAGTAAAGGACGAGAGACCGGGAGGTAGACGACTCAAAAATTGTGCAATTCCTTGACTAGATATATGACCGACATGACCATGTCATGACATGCTCATCAATATCGTTATTATTTAGAGATTCATGAGTATGAGATGAAGAATTCTAATCACCATAATATGATATAATTTGTGCTTAAAAAATCAAATTAACATGAAGTTTTGATGGTTTAAATATTATTTTCAAATCACAAAAAATACCACTATTTACCTATACATGCATTTTGCTACTATAGCTTACAAAATATAATTTATTCGAGAACAATTTTCAATGACATATTTATACCCGTCCATGGCACGGGTTATTTATTCTAGTTACCCTCAAAAATAGATAATTCAAACACCTTAATTGTAATGGATAAAAGTCCATTAGAAAATGATGGAGATATTTTCTCCAACACCTTGAGTTTTGACAGACTCTAAGAAGCACAAAATAATAGTGGCGCTGGTATTAGATAACTGTTCGAAGTTTGCATTGCCATTGAGAATTGAGAATTGAGAATGTATTACAGACACTGAACCCTATCGAATTGTGACACTAACATGGAAATTCTGTCCGTGTCTGTCAAACTCACCAAATTTCAATCCTTTCCTGCTCTTAAGCACCAAAGAACCCGAGTTCAGGAACTTCCAACAAACATAAGACTACCCAACAGAAAGAATCTTTCTAACCTTTCTTCTTCTTATTCCGTTTCATGTAATTGCTCTTTAACTAGGGCATCAGAAACAACACACCCTTCCTTGATTTCTTCCACCACAAAAAATCGCCATTGGATGGTGCTCATGGACAAGCCTCCTCATGAGGTTAATTCCAAGGCACAAGTCATCGATTATTATGTGAAAACTCTTCAGACAGTTCTGGGCAGGTAACTATATAATGGGTTTTGTCTCAATTTCACTCTCTCTTTTGTTTCACTGAAAATTAACATAATTTTGGTTTCAATTTCAACAGTGAAAAAGATGCTCAAATGTGTCTCTATGATGCTTCCTTCGATGCACATTTTGGTTTTTGCTGTGACATTGATGAAGAAATAACCTCCCTGCTAGCTTGTAAGTTGTTGTTTTTTCCTTTTTTATGTGATAATCTTAGAAGCAAGAATAATTGTTCACAATTTCATATTTGCTTTTGTCCTAAATGTATAAAGTTGCTGCAAACAAGGACTTGAGGTTTAATGCTGTCCAAAATGTTACAATATGAACCACCGACACATTATAATATGGAGTACAGAAACGTACACCGGACACGACACGCAAACCCCGGATTTAATTTGAAAAGTACAAGTAATTGAAATGTCGACGTCAATGTCCGACACAATACATGTTGGACCCTGGACACGTCTTCAACCAAAAGTGTCGGTGCTACAGTTATATAGCTTTTTAAAAGAAATTGATTTTTATGCACATATATTTGCTAGGTTTACCTGGGGTATTATCCGTTAGACCTGATCCGGATTTCAACTCTTCGAAAAAGGACTATAGTTTATCAAGTGGACAACCATCAAGTTTACAAGATAGAACCAATATGTTGTTCCCTGCGGGAAATTCAAAGCATTGGCTTGTTAGAATGGATAAACCTGGGGTTGGGGTTGTCACCAAAGCTCAGATTGTTGATCACCATGCTCAAATTTTGACCAAGATCATGGGAAAGTAAGGACGGTGAGCTCTACTTTTGCTTTCTTTATCAGGTTTCTTCTTTCCCTGAAATTAGATGACAACCGTGTCTGCAGTGAGAAGGATGCACAGATGTGTATATATCATGTTTCTTGGAAAACCAACTTCGGCTTTTGTTGTGAACTCGATGAGGACTGTGCACACGACCTAGCTGGTTAGCCTTGTAGATTCTTAACCTGTTTGTGAAAAGTATAACTTACCACATTTAATGAATCTCTTGTTATGATACAGGTGTTCCTGGTGTCTTATCAGTTCAACCAGATGACAATTTTGAGTCTGAAAATAAGGATTATGAAGGTTTGCCATTTTGAGTCTGTACGCATAATAAGATAGATAAGTTTCATGCATGCTTAGGTAACTCATTGAGTTAAATTTGATGTATAACTCGAGTCTGGTTATGATTGATAATTTTTTATTTTCGTTGATAAGGATCTGTCTTCCACTGACGCCCAATAATTGTTCATGGTTTTCTATTCTCTTATGTTAGTCATACAGAAATTCTTTCTCTGATTTCCTGCTAACTATACATCTTCAGGTAGTAACTTGGAGAATAGTTTGAATGTGCTAAACTCTTCTGAAGCAAATCGGGAAGCTTCCTTGAAAACAAAGAAACTTTTTGTGACAGGTATGCTCACAAATTGATTCTATATATAAACCTTGTTTTATCCCTTGTTCGACTGGATGTTCATATGATTATTTAACTGAAATTGTATGCAAGTTACTTTGTCAAGAGCAATTATGTTACCTTCCTTTACAATCTACTAAGTAGTGAGATAAAATTAAAGTTTTGAATTATTTTTATGAAAAAACCAATCAGTTAATTTGGTAATTGTCAGTTGTTAAGATGGTAGCTTTCATGTTCAGTTTGGTCTCCCAACCTCTTATTTACTTTGTGGGATCATTAATGAACGCTTTGGGAGAGTGTTTTTTGTTTTTGCAAAAGATGGTACTACTTGATAGTTATTTTTCTCTTTGATAGGACTATCATTTTATACATCCGAGAAAACCTTACGTGCAGCATTTGAAGGCTTTGGTGAGCTTGTTGAAGGTAGCTTCAACTTCATATATTATTTTGTATTTTTCTTTGCTCCTCAATAATTTACCATCTCAGGATAGAAGTAAATTATCATCCCAGCTTTTACTAATAAACAGTTATTCTCGACAGTTAAAGTTATTATAGATAAAATTTCAAAAAGGTCCAAGGGTTATGCATTTGTTGAATACACTACAGAGGAGGCTGCAAGTGCAGCACTGAAAGAGATGAACGGCAAGGTAGATTCATTTTTCTTTATCAGTTGAAAAATGTTATTCTGTTTTGCATTTGGTTCTGCTTCTTGATTGTCATGGAGAAAGAAAAAGAATATGGGTTTAGTAGTGCCTAACAGAAAGAGGCTTGGTAAATTTAATGATTTTATTGTGTATGCAGATTATTAATGGCTGGATGATAGTGGTAGATGTTGCCAAGACTAACCCACCGAGATACAACAGAGGTCGCGCCAGACCATCAGCTTGACAAGAGAAAAAAGTCTGAAAGGTATTGACTATTACCAGCTGTCAAATGATCTCGGTTCCCTTAAGAAACTCATGTCTTATACCCTTACTTAGGTCATCCTTTTGGTGAAACGCATGACAGTCAAAGTAGAATTTTGTTCATGTTGGAATATCTGCAAAATATCAGAAGATCATGCAAATCTTATGGGATGATTCAGTCCTCGACCTTAGGAGTCATCTTCTAATCAGAAGATCATGCAATTTTTGTGTTATTCGGAGATGCCTTTCTTTCTTTTCCTGCTTCCCTATATTTTTAACAACTCACTATGGTGCAGAGTCATGAGATAATTCTTTTTTTTCTTAAAAAAGATTACTTGATCTATAGCTTAAACTTCATAGAATTTACTAATTGATCTTTTATACACATTCCATAAACTTTCCAATCATCTCTATTAACATAATTTACTAATAAATGTACTGATTCAAAGACACTACTTTTGCTTTTCGTGTCTCTTGTCTTTAGCTGGATGTCAAACATTACAACCCCTTTTTCATTTTCCGGTCATTTATCAAATAGATCATAGACCTTTTTTAACTGCAGAATACTACTCTTCCAGATTCCTTACACCACAGGTAACAGCTGCTGAAAAAATTCCTGAACATAGTATAATGACTGCAGTGCATTTAATCAGCATGCATTCTGTTTCCAGTACTCACTCGCGGTAATGTTCTTAACATTGCAAATTTTCAAAACTTGCAGATTTAGGAGCTAAATGCAATGCATATTTCATTCGACAAGACTTGGTTGGGAGATGTTATATAGGGGCATGTGCAATATCCCTGAGTAAGTCATTTTCATATTACTTCATGCTATATATCCTTCTTCCTCGCCTTCAATTGTTTTGACTGATCTTCAATATGGAAATGGGTGGAGCTGCCAATTTGGCCACATGGGCTGGGGCCAAAAAGCCCACTCATGTAAAAGCCCACAAAGCCTTCCGGGTTAGGGCCAGCCCATGGGCCCTAAATATATAAAAAAAGTTACGAAAAATCTGGAAAACATTTTGGCTCATCCTTTTGGTAAGCCCAAGTAGTGAGCTGGTTGGCCCGCTTTTTTCCATGTATTGACAACACCTCAATACAATACCAAGTAGTACAAATATACCACATATTTAATTTATAATCATTTTCAAAAAGATATCCTTATAAAATATTACAAACGTACCTAAGATCTCATGGGTTGGCCTTAACCCACAAGACTTTGTAGGATTTTTTGCCTTATGGACATTAACATGAGAGGGCTTTATGGCCTCGATCCATGTGAGCAAGGGCTGGACATGGCTAGGACTGGGCTGGCCCACATGAGCCAATTTGACATCTCTATGTGAAATATAAACTTCATGTTGGTTAGGTTTCCCATTCACCGTGTAGAGTTGGGCATTTTGCAGTCGACTGACTAGCGACCTCCAATGGCCTCGTGTAGTCGTGTTAAGGAATTGAAATGACAAGAGAAGCTCGGGGTCCAAATTCTTATTGTTAAGCCTCTGGACAACAAAGAGTCTACTTGAAATATAACATAATGTTGGTTGAGAAATGAAGCTCTAGCTACCATTCACCCATTTGAACTATAGTACCATATTCTCTTAGCTTGATCAATATTAATGCTTATTACATGAAAATTGTGATGCTTAATTCTCTTTGATAAATTAATATTTGATGATTTATTTAGAACATACGGGAGGGAGTAAAATTAAAGTTCAAAACGTTAAGTTCTCTAATTAACAATAATTAATATTCAGCTAAGCTTATTGCGCACCTATGAGTTATGACATCGTTATGAAAAAATCTGACGTAAATTAAGGGAAATGGAGTTTTTGGGTAAACCCGGGTATCCACCGCACGGACAGCAGTGACTAATCCCCCGCTCATTGTAGGTGTCTCGAGGGGCAGGACAACTGGCCCAAAGTTTTAACGTTGTTCCATACCCAATGCGGGGATCGAACCCCTGACCCTTGATTAATGGATGATCAACCCCAACCGTTGAACCTCACGCTTGCTAGTATATGAAACGAGGCGAGAGGGTGTACTGTGTAGTTCTTAAGAATGAGTCTATCTATATTGATTATATTATTTCTCGTCATGGTGCGTTAATTGTTGATGATGATGATGATGAAAGAACAACACCACATTCACATTGGGATCCTTCTAATTACTACTAACTCTTTTATTGGATTGACCAAGCAACAAGACTCAGCATTGGGAATGGGATCTTCAACCTTATGTTAGTCAACAATTATCAAAATTTAAATATTTAGAATAACTCTGTAATGTTATTATTCTGATGGCTTTGTTTTCAAAGTTTTCAAAAACCACCTACCGTACAGTATGAGACACAACACAAAGATAATGGATTCTGCAATTGGTAGCTCGTAAGATGCTAAGTGACCTGATCCAATATTAATTCACCTCAAAAAGTTTACACTCCATTTAGAGGAATTAAAAGTTGACCCAATCCAATTCCAAGTAGTCTACGTACGACATGCTGTATCTAAATAAAAATTTATAAGGTGACAACTGACAACAATAATTTCCGTAAAGTGGTTTTCAATAAAGTATCTTCAAAAGCTTATTAAAATACCTTATGGAATAAAAAGTGCTTATTTGGATCAACTCATCAAAGACCTAATTACATGAAATTAGGTAGAAAATAATTTAGAATTGGAATAGGAAATCAACGGTTCAGTTGGTCAAACCAAGAAAGGAATGAGATTTTGTGGCATTAATTAATGTACACAAAAGTATGTCAACTCTTGCTATTTATTTCGCTTTCTCAGCTGTTTGTTTTTTTAAGAGTTTTTTTCAAATAGCGAAACAATCTCCTATTAAATACTCCTCCGTCCCGTATTATATGATTTTTTAGCTAAAAAAATTTGTCCCATAAATCTATTATGAGTTTTTAGAATATCAATGAAATATTAATGTTCATTTTCCTTTCATACATTTATTATTTAATAATATATCTTCTTATAATTCTACTAATTTATCTTTTCAATGTCATTAATGAAGGTTATTTTAGTAAACTAACTCACAATTTCTCTTTCCCATAAAAAATTGACTAATTTTCTTAATTTGTGTGAAATCACCCAAAGTGACATAATATGGGACAGAGGGAGTACTTCCCCCATCCCATATTATATGACGTTTTGACCATTTCACACAAAGTCTTGGATTCTTTGCCTCGCCTCTTGTTGGGGTATACTCTTTTTTCTCATTGAGTCCATTACCCACGTGGTTTTGACCTAAAGAGCTTTTAATGAGGCCCCAAGTTTTTGTACGAGTTGGAGTACCATTTGTACTCCCCTTAATTCAATCCTTTTGCTTATCAAAAAAATATTAATTGTGAAAAATGTATTCACCAAAGCAAAATTGTGGAGAACAATATATTAAATAGGGGTATTTTAGTCTATATTTTATCTAGTTAATGTTTTCTTGTTCTATGTGCCATTTGCTAAAACATTAAAAGATTTGGGACGAATAGAGTATTTAGTAACATGAATAAGTAGATGGTTTTGTTTAAAAACAAAAAGCATATTCAACTCTCGTAGAGCCAAAAGAAATATGGAAAATGGAAGTCGCGGTAATATATTCTAAAATCAATTATAATGCTAAGCAAATTAATTTCTAAATAAATTAACTTTCAGGTCAATCTTACTTTTAGAGAAGGCAACTCCCCCGCAGACAAACTTGTCAATTTTGAAACCTCTGCCAGAGGCTTGCTTTGGTCGGACAAGATTCCTAATTTTACTAAGTCGATTTTTTTTTTCGAAATAGATGAGGTCTATCCTATTATAAATCTAATTAAATGTTTCCTTAGGCACTATGGTGTTGTTATGAATGTTTGCACTCTATTTCTTAGCAAGGATATTGGCCAAGTTTAATCTCCCCTTAGTCTTCTTTTTGTAAAGCAAAGTAACATCAACTCTATATATTTTAATAATTCTAAACATAATATAATTTCTACAAAGAGTGCTAGCAATACTCAACTTAAGACTCTCTCCAATAGTATTTCTATGATTAAATGAAAGTCATGTGTGTCTAACTAATTTAGATATTTTTTTGGCTAAATAGCTGTTTTGACCCTTTATCTTTGGGGTTGGTGTCACTTTGGCCCTTTATCTTTTTTTTTTCTCGTTTTAGACCCTCATGTTTTTTGTGTGTGTCATTTTGGCCCCTGCCGTTAGTTTTTTCTAACAGACGCCACGCTGGCAGTTAACTGCTGACGTGGCGTCTTAAATATCAGGGTTGACTTGGACCTGATTTGGTGATGTGGCACATAAGGGACCAAATTGAAATTCAAAAAGAACATGGGGGGCCAAATTGAAACTTAAAAAGAACATGGGGGCCAAATTGACACAAACACAAAACATTCATCTTCTTCCTCCAAACACCGCCTCCATCTTCATCTTCTCCGGCGACCCACCACCACCTCCAGTGAGCCTCCGCCACCACCACCACAAACAGTGACATTGTCTCTCTCTCTCTCTCTCCCCCCCTCCCCCCCCCTCTCTCTCCCTTCGTCATTGAAAACCCAAAAAACCGTAAAACGTGAAGATGAAGATGGAGGCGGTGTTTGGAGGAAGAAGATGAATGTTTTGTGTTTGTGTCAATTTGGCCCCCATGTTCTTTTTAAGTTTCAATTTGGTCCCTTATGTGCCACATCACCAAATCAGGTCTAAGTCAACCCTGACATATAAGGCGCCACGTCAGCAGTTAACTGCCAGCGTGGCGTCCGTTAGAAAAAACTAACGGCAGGGGCCAAAATGACACACACAAAAAACATGAGGGTCTAAAACGAGAAAAAAAAAGATAAAGGGCCAAAGTGACACCAACCCCAAAGATAAAGGGCCAAAACACCTATTTAGCCTATTTTTTTCAAAGTAGTGAAACTCATGAATTTCTTCCTGTTAGAGAGACTATTAAATAGAAAATTGTTAACACTCGCTTTAATTTCTATGGATGACTTTCTGTCCAAACATTGGAGAAACTCATCTACCTGTTGTCGTATTGCAATTCTACACCAAGGAAACAAAACAAAATATTGAATTTTATTATTAATAATCGGTAGATGAGTATGTGTTTTCATATAAATTGGTTATTAAAAACATTGGTTATTGTGAAAAGCGTGGTGATAATAAAACAAACTTATTTATTTTAGGCAATAATCTTATATAAAGTATGTGTTTTTAAATATAAATATTTGTTAATACTCTTTATCAAATTAATTGTTTTGAAAATAATTTTACAAAAGTGAAACGAATTTACAAAGTTGAATAAATACTTTAAAATAAGAAATTTGGGATTTAATATGAAAATAAATTATAAAAATAAGGAGCAACCTAAAGGCTCCATTTGAGCTTCATACACAAAATATTATGTTTACATAATATTTATACAATAAATTGGAAAACGTATATAAATTGTATAGATAAAATATTATGTTTACATAAATTTGAGCTTCCTACACAAAATATTATGTTTACATAATATTTATACAATATTATGTTTACATAATATTTATTTATTTATTTATAAATATTATATTCTATTATATTATATTATAGATAAAAATCTTTCTTTCATTTGTATCAAAAAAAAATATTATACATAAAAATATTGTTAGTTTGTTATTATCAACTTCTATATTTCCATAAGAAAATATAATTTTCATATAAATATAAAAATAGTTAATCAATATTCTACTAAGAGAATCAATTTTGACTCAAGTTAAGAACAACTCTACATCAGTAAAAAAATGAACAACTCTACATTTCTGTACCAATTCAATTCACACGTTTCTTTCGGTTTCATTGAAGTTATGCACAATGTAAGAATAACTTTTGAATAAGTGATAGTTTTTATAATGTCATTTAAATAATATAATAGAAATTAAATAACTCGACGTTTTGTAATTGAAGTTTGAAAGACTTATGTTTTATATTGATTTTTATACCTATCACCTAAAAATGTAGAAGGGTGATATAACAATAATGAGAAGACATGTGAAGAAGATATAGATATTAGTTATCCTTTTCTTTAACTAATGATATTTTCGCATATTCGTAATTGAATGTTACGCTCTTCTTTAACTAACAATTTTGTTGAATATTACGCTTTTGCAAACTATATGTAGTCTATTTAGTAAAATATATATGAATGAATTATTATGATGTGATTTTAAATTTCCTTGAATCATATTTTGTATTATTTAACATTATAATTATGTTCGATGGTAACTAATTTTAGTGACTATTTTTGGAAGTCACAAAATTAGAGCAATTTCTTAAAATTGTATTTTAAAATTAGAAACAGAATACAATATTCATAGTTTCTATCCATGCACTCACTTTAAAAACAAAACAAATGAACTTTCTAATTAGAGACAAAAACGTCTTCTTTTATGCTTGAACATTCGTTTGTGGATGTTCAATATAACAAAAACTGTTAGATATAGCACATCATCCAGTTTCATGGAAGCTATTAAAATTAAACATTTTTTAAAGCACAATTTTAAAATTAAACATAACTCATACATGTCTATACCTTCACAACAAAATTGTGGCTCAATTGTCTAACTCAATAACTAATCCCAATTTTTCTTTTTATCCTTTTGACTACATTAGAATTGTCAAGAACATGAACCTCAAATCTTATGATTTGTCTTTTCTATTTCTTCTCTATACATGTAAACTTCATTTTTCCTCCCTTGACTACACACTCTAATATTTCTCTATGCGCACTCTACCTCTTCTCGTGTTACCGCTCTAGTAAATAATATATATATATATATATATATATATATATATATATATATATATATATTTCTTTATATTACGTCAATTACATAAAAAAAACAACTTACTAATAGTACAACGTAGAATATTGCTATTCATATCTTTTTGGTTAGAATGTGACTATTCATTTGCATTGTACTCCTAAATTAAACAATTTTTTCAATTAATTATATAATGAATCAAAAATTCAAAGTTTTTATTTTTTGGTTAGAACGTAAGGAATGGCTATTCATTTTTGTTTGTTTTATCTCTTAATTATATGGTAAATAATATATATATATATATATATATATATATATATATATATATATATGTATGTATATATTATAATAAGTAAAACTCGTGAGAAGTATTTTGGAGGCTCTATTGGGGTTTTCTTTATATATATATATATATATATATATATATATATATATATATATATATATATATATATATATATATATATAAAGAGAAAGACAGGGTGAGAGAGAGGGGGGAGAGAGAAAGAAAAATCACAACACCATCTAAGTTACGGTTCAACCATATAATCAAGAAAATTACGAATAATAATTGAAGATATACTTCAATCCAAGAAGAGATAGTTTATTTTGTTTACACACTATAAAAATATGATGTATACATTAAACTTGAAACCTATAACAATCTCAATACTTAATCAACAATCAATTAAAGGTTATGAATAAAAGACAAATTTAGACAAATAAACTTTGGGACGCTAACTACCACAATGGATTTATTCAAGCTTGAATATTAGTGATGTAAAAACCAAAAAATTTACATAAGTCATGTAACAACTAAACAAATGTGATGTAAAAAATGAAAAGATAATTGGTGGCTTCTCTTCTTAGGTATTTATAGTATCTCTGAAAGAAGGCTTAAAGTGAAAGAAAATGAAAAAATTGTAACTTATCTATATTAAAAACCAACTAAAATAATTAGTACTAATCATGATATAAATTTAGAGACACCAAAAGGCAAATATAACTTATCTATATTGAAAATAAACAAAATATTATATTATATTATATTATTTTATATTTTATTATATTATATTATATTATATTATTTTGTTCTTAAAACATATTTAATTAGTTAAAATTAAAATATCATTTTCATATAGATATAAATATCTAATTAATATTCCACTATCATTGAATAAGTTAGTGGCAATTATGTTCTTTAATTGAAATTAAAGTTTTTTTATGTCTAAATTATGAATAAATATTTTAATACATCAAAATATTGAGAAAAATTGTGGAGCTTCCTTTGGGCACATGTATATAAGTTGAGTTCCCAACTATGAAGCCTGGATACCGGATACGATACAGGATACGACCCGATACGGATACGGGGATACGGAAAATTTTTGAAAATCAAGATACGACACGGCTGGGATACGTTAATAAAAAATTAAATTAAAATTTAAATATATAACAACATAACAGAAAAAATAAAATAGAATAGAAACACAAATAAAAAAAACAAAGATGAAAAACTGAAATATTGCATTTTATAGATATGAAAAAAAAACTGCCCAAATAGATAAAAAAAATCACACAGAAAATATATGGATGAAAGGAAGAGGACAACCGACACACCTATGTATGAGTGACTAGTCATAAAAAGTAATGGTGGATAAGTAACTGAGACCACCCGAAGTCGTATAATAGGAATAGTCAGTGGCAGAAATAGATGACTTTTTATAGACTAAAATATTCATATTAGTACGTAATTGGTCAATAAAACATAAGCATATCATTAGTCAATATATATTCATCACATTGTAGAAATAAATACTTGTGATCTTATCAAGTAGAGATAGTTACGTATATTTATCCCACTCATATCACAATGTATTATTCCTTTTATTATTGTATTACGATAAAACATATAATTTTGTCTTTTAGTTATTGAGGTATTAAATTGTATCATATATGAGTGACAATCATGTGCTTAGTTGATAAGAGGTATCGAAAAAGTATCTGAGAAGTATCATTAGTTGGTAAGAAGTATAAAAGATGTATCTGAAAAGTATCGAGTCAAATATTTTTTAAAAAGAATTAAAAAATTATTAGATACTCTTTAGGTACATATCGGGAAGTATCGGGTGCGTATCGGTATCGGATACGTATCCGACACGAGTACGTCTCCATTTTTGAAGTATCGGCTTCATAGGTTCCCAAGCAGTCCCATTCACAATATCCTCTCCTTAATCAATCAACTTCCCTCCTCACTTTTCACCAAATCACTCCAACATCGTTTCCAAAAGATGGATTTCATTACAACTTGTGCATTACTCCTTCTCTTTAACATTTGCTTCCCTTTACTTCCTTGCTAGAACCAAAAAACCAAACCAAAAACTTCCACCAGGACCTTCCCCTCTTCCCATCATTGGAAACCTCCTTGAACTTGGACAAAAACCACACCAATCTTTAGCCAAACTTGCCAAGATTCATGGCCCTTTGATGAGTCTCAAGCTAGGAAAAATAATCACTATAGTTATTTCCTCCGCCGAAATGGCGAAAGGAGTGCTCCAAACACATGATCAATTCTTGTCGGACAGAACCATTCCTCAATCTGTTTCAGTTCTCTCAACCACGAACACTTTAGTTTAGCTTTCATTCCTGTTTCACCCCTTTGGAGAGACTTGAGAAAAATATGTAATGGTCAATTATTTGCACACAAGACTTTTGATGATATAGTCAAGACGTTAGGCGTAGGAATGTGCAACAACTACGCCATGATGTGCACAAAAGTAGCCAAATTGGTGAAGCGATAGATATTGGAAAAGAAGGATTTAAGACTACCTTAAATTTGTTGTCTAATACCATTTTCTCTGAGGATTTGGTTCAGTCTACGGGAAAAGTTGGAGAGTTTAAGGATTTGGTTACAAATATTACAAAACTTGTTGGATCACCAAATATAGCAGATTTTTTCCCCTTGCTTAAGATTATTGACCCTCAATGTGTGAAAAGACAACAAACTAAGAATGTTGCTAAGGTGTTGGATGTCTTTGATCGCTTAATTAGGCAACGATTGAAGTTGAGAGAAAGTAAAGGTTCTAACACACACAATGATATGTTGGATGCCTTGCTTAACATATTTCTAAAGAGAACGAGATGATGGACAAAAACATGATTGAACATTTGGCGCATGTATGTTTTTTCTCTCTCCCTTCTTATTATTAGTATACTTTTATATTATATGCAAAGCTGTCCGAAACAATTTAGAGGTCATGTTCAAGTCTTAAAAAAATGCCTCTAATTATACTTTTTATCAAATAAATCACCAAAAACTCAAACTACTTTATTTAAATTGAGCTTCTAATTTATACTAAGTTTTTTTTGGGACCCCAAAAACATTGGATTGGGCTGATGGATGCACAACTTTATTACCGGCCCTAATTATATGCATGGTTTTGTTTTAGTAACTAGTATTTAAATTGTAGTCATTATTGCTAAAGTAGCTAGAGCAACACATCAACAATGGCAGGAAACTTTGCACATCAAAGTCCAAGGCATCTTAGCACCAGAAGGAGCTAAACCCACTGAAATGAAAACTGGGCTTTTACAGCTTCTTTATGCTAATCCTTTTGCAGGTCTTGATCATGAAGATCCTGATGGTCATCTGATCAAATTCTATGAGTTGTGTGGCACGGTAGGAGCCACAGAAGATGAAGAAGAATTTGTGTTTCTGAGGCTATTCCCTTTCTCTCTGATTGGGAAGGCAAAAGATTGGTTCCTTGATCAACCGCAAGCAGTGACATCTAATTGGAACCAATTGGAAGAAAAATTCATGACCAGGTATTTCCCTCAATCTAAACTTATGGATGCTAAAACAACCATTTCTGTTTTTTCGCAGGGAAGTAATGAAAGTCTATGTGAAGTCGGGGAGAGATACAAATCATTGCTTAGAAGATGTCCCAATCATGGTTTCGATGAAGCGACACAAGTGCACATTTTCCGCAATGGACTGCAACAACAACCCAAAGTACTGTTGGATGCTACTGCTGGAGGTTCCTTGATGGCAAAAACTCCTGCAGAAGCAATTCAAATTATTGAATCAATGGCCACAAATGATCATCAGAGTCAACATAATAGAAGTCCTCAAGCTAAAAGAGGAATGATTGAATTGGGCACCAATGATGCAATTTTGGCCCAAAACAAGTTATTGACTCAGCAATTGGAAGAGTTTACAAAGCAGATGGCCGCTTTACCACAGTAGTTGAAGGGTATGCAGGAGAGCACATCAAAGCAAAAAGTAATGAGGTGTGATACATGTGAAATTGATCATCCTACAGGTTATTGTCCACCGGAGGAAGGAAGCTAATTATGTGGGAAATCAGTCCAGACCAGGACAATTTCAAAACTTTAACTACTCCAGAGGCAACAACCAGAATTCAAATCAGGGGTGGAGACAAGATGCGGGACCTTCCAGACCTCCTTATCAACAATACAACCAACAACCGAATATATATGAAAGAACTTCAAAGTTGGAGGACTCTTTGAATCAATTCATTCAGGTATCAGTATCAAATCAGAAAAACACAGATGCATCTATCAAAAACATAGAGATTCAGCTGGGACAGTTGGCAAAACAGTTATCTGATCAACAAGGAGGAACTTTCTCTGCAAACACCCAAACCAATCCTAAGGAGCATTGCAAGTCTATAACCACCAGGAGTGGTATCACAATTGGAAAAGGTATTGGGGATAACTTAGCTGTTAAGGAGAGTGTTGTGGAAGAAGTAGAAAAAGAGAGAGTTGTGGAAGAAAATAAATAGATTGTAAATAAAGAAGAAAATGTAGTAGAAAAGAAAAAAATAGAAAAAGAAAAGAAAGATGAAAAGAGAAAGAAGCACGAGGTGGAAGGAGAGAAAGGTGGAGTGAAGAGCCCACCAGTGAAAAATCTACCTTACCCTCATGGTCCAACTAAAAAGGATAAGGAAAGGCAGTTTGCAAGGTTTATGGAGATATTCAAAAGATTGCATATCAGTATTCCATTTTTTGAAGCCTTGGAAAAGATGCCTACTTATGGAAAATTCTTGAAGGAATTACTCACTAAGAGGAGGAGATTCATTGAAGAAGAGACAATTGAACTAGAAGCAGGTTGCAGTGCAATAATTCAGAAATCCTTACCTCTAAAGTCTAAGGATCATGGAAGTTTCACACTGCCAGTCACTATTGGTAATCTTTCAGTAGGTAAAGCTCTTATGGATCTTGGGGCTAGCATTAACTTAATGTCTCTCTCTATGCTGAAAAGAATTGGGGATTTGGAGGTTAGACCAACAGGAATGCAATTGCAGCTAGCTGACAGATATGTGAAATATCCTCATGGTGTTGTGGAAGATGTCCTTGTAAAAGTTGACAAGTACATGTTCCCAGTGGATTTTGTAGTTATGGAGATGGAGGAAGATATGGAGGTTCCTTTGATTTTGGGGAGACCATTCATGAAAACTGCCAAGGTAATCATTGATAAGGGCAAGTTGAAGGTTAGGGTGCAAGATGAAGAGGTAGACTTTAATGTGTTTGAAGCCATGCACCACCCAAATGATAAAGGAAGTTGGTTCATGATTGATGCTATTGATGACTTATGTTGTGAAACAAAAAAGCAAGTCCATTCTCCAAGTCCTCTTGAAAAAGCATTGATAAACGCCTTTGAAGAATTGAATGAAGAAGAGGAAAAAGAAATAGAAAGATTCTTGAAGGACCTTGATAATTTCAAGGAAATTCCTCCTCATAAAGTAATCTTGGAAGAATTGCAGGTGGAGAATAAATCTAATGACCACAAACTGGATATGAAAGTCTTGCCATCTCATTTGAAATATGTGTTTCTAGAAGAATGGGACAAAAAGCCAGTCATCATCAGCAGTTCATTGTCTACAAAGGAGGAGGATCAGTTGATCAAGGTTCTAAAAGAGAACAAAGAAGCTATAGGATGGACCTTATCAGATTTAAAAGGCATCAGTCCATCTTATTGCATGCACAAAATAATGTTGGAAGATGATTTCAAGCCGGTGATACAACCTCAACGCCGGTTAAATCCAACAATGAAAGAAGTTGTCAGAAAAGAAGTGGTCAAGCTTCTTGAAGCAGGTATGATTTATCCTATTTCTGACATTTCTTGGGTTAGTCCTGTGCAGGTAGTTCCAAAGAAAGGAGGCATGACAATTGTGAAGAATGAAAAGAATGAGTTAATACCTACTCGCACTGTCACTGGATGGAGGATGTGTATAGACTACAGGAAGTTGAATAATGCAACAAGGAAGGACCATTTTCCATTGCCTTTCATGGATCAAATGTTGGAAAGGCTATCTGGACAAGCATTCTATTGTTTCTTAGACGGATACTCCGGATATAACCAGATTGTAGTCAATCCTGAAGATCAGGAGAAAAATGCATTCACATGTTCCTTTGGCGTCTTTGCATACATGAAGATGCCATTTGGATTGTGTAATGCACCAGCAACATTTCAAAGATGTATGCTGGCTATTTTCTCTGATTTGGTAGAGAAATGTATTGAAGTCTTCATGGATGATTTTTCTATTTTTGGAGCATCCTTTGATCAATGTTTGAAGAATTTGGACACCGTACTGAAGCGGTGTGTGGAGACAAATCTGGTTCTTAACTGGGAGAAATGCCACTTTATGGTAATAGAAGGAATTGTATTAGGCCATAAAATTTCTTCCAGACGTATTGAGGTAGATAAGGCAAAAGTGGAGGTGATTGAAAAGCTTCCTCCACCAACAAATGTGAAGGGTATTAGAAGCTTTCTTGGGTATGCAGGTTTTTATAGAAGATTCATACAAGACTTCTCCAAGATAGCCAAACCATTGAGCAATCTGCTCAATAAAGATACACCATTTCGGTTTGATGATTCTTGTCTTTCTGCTTTTGAACTTTTGAAACAAAAACTTGTTTCTGCACCCATAATCACTGCACCTAATTGGGAACTTGATTTCGTACTTATGTGTGATGTAAGTGATTATGCTGTAGGAGCAGTTTTGGGTCAAAAGAAGGAGAAAATTTTCTATGCAATACATTATGCTAGCAAGGTTTTAAATGATGCACAAATGAATTATGCAACAACTGAGAAAAGTTGCTAGCCATAGTGTATGCATTAGAAAAGTTTAGATCATACTTGATAGGTTCCAAAGTTATCATTTATACTGACCATGCAGCTATCAAGTATCTGTTAAACAAATCAGATTCTAAGCCTAGGTTGATTAGATGGATTTTGTTGCTACAAGAATTTGATTTAGAAATAAAGAATAAAGCCAGTCGGGAGAATTTGGTTGCAGGCCATTTATCCAGATTGGTAAATGAAGAGGTGACCACAAAAGAAACTGAAATTACTGATGAATTTCCTGATGAGAAGTTGCTAGTTTTGCAGGGGAGACCCTGGTTTGCAGATATGGCAAATTTTAAGGTTGCAGATGTTATTCCTGAAGAACTAAACTGGCATCAAAAGAAGAAGTTCCTCAGAGTAGCAAACCAATATGTGTAGGATGATCCTCACCTATTCAAGATTGGAGTTGACAATCTTTTGAGAAGATGTGTAACAAGAGAAGAGGCTGCCAACATCTTGTGGCATTGCCACAATTCACCTTATGGAGGGCACTACAATGGAGAGAGAACTGCTGCAAAGGTTCTCCAATCAGGTTTTTTCTGGCCCTCTATTTTTAAGGACTCTTATGAACATGTGCAGAGATGTGATAACTGTCAAAGGACTGGAGCAATATCTAAAAGAAATGAAATGCCCCTTCAAAATATTTTGGAAATTGAAGTTTTTGATTGTTGGGGGATTGATTTCATTGGACCATTGCCCCCATCCTATTCTAATGAATACATTTTAGTGGCAGTTGATTATGTTTCCAAGTGGGTTGAAGCCATTGCTTGTCCCAAAGCTGATGGAAAAACGGTTGTCAAATTTCTAAAGAAAAACATTTTTACCCGTTTTGGTACTCCTAGAGTACTCATCAGTGATGGGGGATCTCATTTTTGCAATTCCCAATTAGCAAAGGCTTTAGAACACTATGGAGTTAGGCACAAGGTAGCTTCACCCTATCATCCTCAGACCAATGGTCAAGTTGAGGTATCAAATAGGGAGATTAAAAAGATTCTGGAGAAAACAGTTTCAATTTCTAGAAAAGATTGGTCAGCTAAGTTGGATGAAGCATTGTGGGCATATAGAACAACTTTTAAATCACCAATAGGCCTTACACCATTCCAATTGGTGTATGGAAAATCTTGCCACCTTCCGGTGGAATTGGAACATAAGGCCTATTGGGCTTTAAAGCTGTTAAACTTTGATTTAACCAATGCAGGTGAGAAAAGAAAATTTCAGGTACATGAACTTGAAGAACTTAGGTGTCAAGCCTATGAATCTTCAAAGTTGTACAAAGAAAAAGTGAAGAAATATCATGATAGGAAGCTGATAAAAAGGGATTTCATGCCTGGACAGCAGGTTTTATTGTTTAATTCCAGGTTGAGGTTGTTCCCTGGGAAGCTAAAATCAAAGTGGTCAGGTCCTTTTGTGGTGAAAGAAGTCAGGCCATATGGTGCAATTGAAATTGAGGATCCATCCTCAAAAAGGTCTTGGGTAGTCAATGGGCAAAGACTCAAACCTTATTTTGGAGGAGGTTTTGAGAGGATTGCCTTGGTGATCCAATTAAAGAATCCATGAAATTAACAGGCGCCAAGCTAGTGACGTAAAAGAAGCGCTTATTGGGAGGCAACCCAATTTTCTAACCTTTTCTCTTGAAATTTTAATTATCTTCCTAGATGTGTGTTTTATTCATTTTATTTGAGTTGATTGTAATTGTGTTTGTTTGTGATTTAAAGCATGTGAGAATAAAATGTTTTGAGTTAAGTTGAGTCAATGAAAGGTGGGAAATGAAAAGAAAATGTTTCAAGAAGCAGTGGTCAATTCCGACTTGATATGGCTGAGCCAAACCTGAACGGGTTAAGCTAAATTATGCAGACAAATTTTTGAAAATTTTTCTGTCAAATTTGGTACGCTATAGACCCGTGTGGGTACGCTAGCGATCCACATGGTTCTATGAGTGATAGTGAATTGTATCCACGTGGTTCTATGAGCGAAAGAGAATTGTATCCACGTGGTTCTATGCACGAAAGTGAATTGTATCTGCTGCGTAACCCACAAGAGCAATAATATCAGATGTTGATGAACCTGCTGAATGAACAAAGACAAATGATGATAGCCGACCAAGCAACACAACAAAGACATGACCAAAAGTTGGACGCCATATACAGAGCCCTTTCATCTTTAAATGATTCTTTTTACAGGTTCTCTCTTCACCATGGTGGGGAAAATTCATTTGGATGGCCTACACCAGCTCAGTTTGCTGCACAAGTAGCGTGGCCCGAGGACGGTCCTATGTCCCAGGAGGGGGAGGAAGAAACACATGATGGAGTTGATACTCATGTTCAAGGTGATACTGGAGATCCAAGAGGAGCATAACTTGAAGATGATTTCATGGATTAGCCTGAATACACAGATTTTCCACCTTACTGGGTTCATTTTACATGCTTTAAATGTTTTAGCTGTTTAACTCCAGTACTTTATTTACCTTATTTCAGCACTTAATTACTTATGTTTGTTTTGAATCATGTTTTGGGACTTGTTTTGGTTGAATTTCTGTTTGGAACTTGGAATTGTTTTGGTGTTGAGTAAAATGAACATTTGTGTTATTTGGAAAACACATTTTGGGTTAAGGTTCAGAGATTGATTTCCAAGTTTCAAAAGGATATGTGTAAAGGAATTTCTGACATGTGGTGGTTTTTGAAAAATCAAGCTTACATTTTGAGAAACTAGAAAGAAAAAGGGTTTTTGAAAACCTTTAATTCATAGTAAGATCATGTGAATGCACTCATTGTCAGTAAAATCTGATACATTGCACAATCAAAAGTGGATTTTAACTTGGAATAACATGAAGTTGTTTGAAATCCGGACATACACATTTTATGTGAATGAGTGAAACACATACACTGATTATAAATCTTCATTGTTTCATAGAAATTGATTTTGTTTGAGTCTCATATTATTGCACAGGTCAAGGATACTTGGAAAGGATCAGGGCAGTTCGTTTTTGTAAACCCACTAAGCCAAAAAGGCAAGAAATCAAGAAATCAACCCCCAGTTCGTTTTGAGCCTTAAAAGAAAATTTTCTTTCTTAAAACAGAACCATCAAGCCTGTGAATTGAACAAGAAATCTCCTTACCCTATGTTTTAGGATAAAAGAGCAACCTTTTAGGTGATGGTTTATGCTAAGTTGGGGAGAAAAATTTAGTGTGAAATAAAAGAATTTAAGGGCATTATCTGTGGTGTGACATAAAAGGGTTTAAGGCATTATTTGTGTGTATAAGAAAACAATTTTCTTTATTAAAAGAAGATTGATCCTTTAGTGATTTAAAAAAAAAAGTGAAAAAAAAAGAAAAGAGAAAAACGAAAAAAAAGAGTTGTGTTATTTATTTGTACATTTGTATTATATATAAGTGATTGCAATTAGTATGTAAATAGTGAATAGAACTCTTGGTTGCTCTTTTAATCCTAAAGCATATTTTGTTATCCAGAAAAACCAAATCTGTTTGTAGCCCAGCCTCATTACAACCCTGAAAAGACCCTTGTGATCCATGATTGAATTGACTGGTGTAGTGATTTGGAGACAGGTAACAAAGTTGATTGAAGTGATTCACTGAATGATATGAAAGAAACACTCTTCCTACCTGGTTAGTTGAGAGAACCATACACTTTTTGGTGAGAAATGTGTCGTTCTTGATTGAAAGACAATGAATTGTGTAACAGGTTAACTCACACGATGACACGGCAATTGTGTTTTGATTGATAGTGCATCATAAGTCTTTGTTGAATTGATTGTTTTCACTTAACCTTGGTAATTGATGAAGTTGTAAGGTGAAAACAAGCTTGATTGGTGAAAAACCATGATCATGGTTAAGATATCCTTGTTGCACACATCCAAGGTTTTGAAATTACTTTTTGGATTAGGACTTTTGTTTGAGAACAAACAAAGTTCTAAGTTGGGGAGAATTTGATAAGTGTCAAATATACTTGAATTTGGTTTGAAATCAATGGCACTTATTGAATTTATTGAAATTAATTTGCTATTATTTAACCCCCAAAAGTGTTAGTTTGATTTAGTTTTTATTTAAATAGGTGATGTATGTGATTGTGAGCTTTTGTACATTTTAATTCCTTTTTGTAGCTTGAAACAGATGAAAGAACTAAAGATTAAGATTTGATAAAGAGTTCAAGCAACAAGATTGAAGAATGAAGAGAAAGAAGAATTTAAAACGGTAAGACCGAGTGTCGAACTCAGGGATTGCGATTAATTATCAATTTAATTAATTAATTACTAAAATGTTTACGATAAGGAGTGATAGATAGTAACCGAAAAAGATTAAATGTGAGAATAAAGTGCGAGAGTAAAAGTGATTAGGAATCGAATCCTCTCCCCTACGCTATCATGCAATATACCTTCGATCAATTTCAATGTAATTACCCAATTAACAGATTCGATTCAGTTATAAGATTAAGGACAATCCATTGTCTCAAAACCCTTTTTCTCTAATGGGAACCCTAATTCCTTACGTGAAACATCAATAGAAAAAGCATTAACCACATCAAATTAACGAATTCACGAGACAATTTCATATTCCTATGATCATCATACTCATGACCTTAAACCCCAATTTCCGGCAACATACCCATCTCCCAATGGTGAACATAAACCCTAAATCAGTACAACAATAGATATCATTGTAAAGCAATAAGAACAGAGGTAAAGGCAATTGTTAAACGGATAACTAATCGAATTGATCATAACAACAGATTCACATGATAGTTCTGGAGAGATTCATCTCTTCCTAACCCTAGAAAATTAGCTACTCATAATCAAAGTAATGAAATATAAGATTAAAGAGAAGTTACACAAAGAGGAGTACATTGGATCCTTCAATTCCTTGTTCCCAAGTGTAGAGAAGCTCCAAATCTTGCTCTTTTTCGCAGCTCCAAAACCCTATTTTCGCCTCCAAGAAGAATCCCCCAAAAATTCCGATTTTTCACTTAAAATGCTGTCAATTCTGCAGTCCTTCACGTTGCGGTGCAATTCCGTCGCGTTGCGATGGTGCAGAATTTTGCCTGGGTCGCGAAGCTGTCTGGTCGCGACGCGAAACTGCACAAATTTTTTCTTCTTCTTTTCTCTGCCGCATCACTAGGCAAGTTGTCTGGTTCGCTAGTTGACGAAACATCAAATTGAAGGTTTTCTCTTAATATAAGCACTAGAGAAGAGGATAATAACTTACAATGCAATCCTAATGACATCAATTTAAATCTATGTTATTTCCCCGTGACAATTGACCGAAACACAATCAAATGCTAGTATTTTGGCTTTAAAACTGAACAACAATATACATATGACGATGAGTCAACAATCTCTCATCTATGTATGAACATTGATCTTTGTTGATTCTATGTTTAATCTATGTATTGATTCAGTGATTTCATCTCATGTTTAATGCTTTTGATAGCTTGATCACCTATTGAATGATTTGTGATATGGTATTTAGTTGGAAAACTATCTATTGTGTTTGATCTAGTTGAAATCACCTATATAATTCAATATCTAGGAATAGAATTGATGCTATAGTCTTGTTACCCAATCTTAATGCTATTGTTTATTCAAGTGAGTGAGGAATCATCATTTGCCTAATTCAATAAATCTTTTCTTCTTTGATTAAGGAATTAACATTGTAGGATGACATGGTAAGATAAATCAATACTAGGATTTATATAGGATTAATGAATGATTATATACATACCTCTAGATAGAGTTGATGAAATCTAATCCCAATGCTTTTAAGTATTTGAATCATAATCCCTTTTAAATTCCTAATTTCTTTTTTTATGCAAACAACAATCACTTTATCTTCACACTTCACTTGAGTATAAGAATAGTTGAATGGCTCATTACTCATTAGTATTACCAAATCCCTGTGGATACGACGACCCTGACAACGGGGATCGGAGCGGCAACACAAGTTTTTTAAGCAAGTTGAAGTATAGCAGTATAGCCTTTTTATCGAGTTTTTCCTTTATTAAATTTTACAATTTTCAAATTCTTTATAGGTTCATAGCAAATTATAAAAAATACAATGTCACCCGTGCATGCGGATGCACGAGTATAGTATTTGTTAAATTTAATAAAGGAAATTGTCATTTTTAGAGATTCTACGACGCTGCCACGTGTCCAATTTTTTTGGCATTTTGTAACTAATATCCAAAAAACAAGTTTTTTTAGCATAAAAAGTGAAAAAGATTCATAAAAGTGCAAAAAAAAAGTTGAAAAAGACGCTGACGCGCCCTGTCATAAATTTATTCTCAAAAAAAATAATTGTTCTTTTTTTTAAGTCATTTTTTTTGTCAAAAATCAATTTTTAAATAAATTTTCAAAAAATAATATTAAATTATGTAGAATTTACTATTTACTATAATCTACTCAAACTACTAAAATGAATTAATTTAACTAGTACCAAATGTAAAAATAAACTATATTGCTGGCAAAAATTCCTAAATTATTTTTCCTAAAAAAATCAATAATTAAATCTCATTTTCTTTTTTACATGAGCCGCATGGAAGTGGTAGCGAGAGCACCAACAGGAGCGACAGCGAGAGCAATATCGACAACGCCAATGGGAGCGGCAACGAGAGAGGCAACATGAGCGTCAACGAGAGTGCATATTTTATATTAAATCTCATTTTTTTTTTCTTGATTTTTACTCCAATATTAATATTATAAGAAAATATCGACTTTTTTTTAAAAAAATTTTGCAACACCATTATTTTAATAATTTTAAAATATAGCCTTTTATCGAGTTTTTTCTTTTTCTTTTATTACATTTTGCAAATTTCCACGTACTTATAATTTCATAACAAATTATAACAAATACAGTATCACCCGTGCGGATGCACGTGTAAAATACTAGTTTATGTGAGAAACCAGAGCTTTCATTCTTTTGAAATCGTCGTTGGGTCAACTTGTAGAGAAAAACAATTGATCATTAGGGATTTATATAAAACCTTTAATTACAATATATGATGATATGATTCAGTTTGTTTAGTGGAAGATCTGAAGAATGTCAATTTGTTCGGAACTCACTTGAATAAAACTAGATTTCATCAAAATGAAGTTCTATTATAAATTTTCATTATGTTTTGAGTACTTGTAAAAATCATTTTTCATAGTTTTTAAAAAAAGTGATTTTATTATATTACACAAACACAAAACAACTTCTGTTTTTCTTAAAAATCTCTAAAATCTAATCTCTAAATTATTTAACATCAAAATCATTTACTAAGAGGTCAAGAACCCATTCCCATGAATCCTTTGTGTTTTTACCACATATGCTATGGTCAACATCATATTATTTGCATCTTTACCAACTGCAACCATCAATTGTCCCCATGTTCTCCCTTCAAGAAGTAAGCATCTTGTCCCATCAAAGGTCTTCACGTGTAAGCAAGTGCAGCCTTACAACCTTCGAGGCATACATATATCCTCTCAAAAAAAACCTTGTGCACTTTCAGAACACTTATATAATTACTATGCTATTAGGATTTGACCTCCTTAACTCCTCTGCATAGTTCCTTAGATGATTGTATTGTTCAGCACTAACACATCGGATCATCTCTATTGCTCTTTTGTTAACCCTATTTGCTTGAGGATGAGACAATTTAACACATCACTTTTGAACAGATTCTGAAACCATCCCCTTAGTCTTCATATTAGGAGTATGCCTTAAAATGGGAATAAATTTTTTGGCAAACCATTAGTCTTTGCTTGTCTATTTGTTAAGAAACCATCCCCAACTCATCCCACTCATCTCACCCTTGACATACACCTTAAAAAAAAATACTCCCATGATGTATTTGGAATCTAAGGCATGTGACTTCTATATAGGGTGGTAAAAGAACAATAAATCTTAAAAAAATACACTAAAAGACAAACATAAACCTACAAAGAGGAGACCACATGCCCACAGTTGGTTCACAAACAAAATATTTGATTAATGGTAACAATATAATACACAACATAGCCTCAAATACTAACAAATCAACAATATGATACAAAACAGAGAATAAAACACAATATAATATTTAGAAATTTAGGGCTCAACCGCATAAGCCAACACAAACTCAATATAAATCAATTTTTTAGGCATATCAAGTAAAAATCACACAAAACAACACCGAAGGAACAAAGGATAAAAAAACAAAGTAGAAAATGAAGTAGAAACAGGCTGAAACATATCGTTCCACATTCTTATGGTCTTCCTCCGTCCTTGAAGAAGCATATCTTTGTTCATTTTCCTCCTTCGAGCTCCCATTTGTTACCATTTCTGTCTTCTAGGGTTCATCTTCTTTGGGTTCGATAAGGGTTCGTGTTCTCGGGATTAGACTAGAGTTCGTCTTTGTTCTGCGTTCTAAAGTTGGGGTTCATTTGTGGTTTTTGTTTGCTAGTTTGTGGTTTTCGTTATAGGGTTAGGGTTTGGCCATCACCATTTACATTTCTTCTTCAGAGCTAATTGGGTTCACTTTCTTTAGTAAGAAGTGAACGAGAAGCTCAAGTGTTGGTGTTTAAGCTGTGAAATGGGTTTGATACCCTAAGAAATGTGTTTTTTCTTATTTTGCATATTATTAAAAACTTTAAAAACAATTGTTATAGTAAAAATAATTTTTTTTAATTTTAAATTTCAACATGGCAGTCCAGCATGTAATGCCACATACGATAAGTGATTACCAACTCAGGAAAATATTTGACCAAGTTAAGGAGGGGCAATGAATTTAGAAATTGGAAAAATGTGGGGACTAAATTGGTGGAAAAAATTGGGGGAATAAAATCGTGAGTAAGTGATAATAGAATAACCAAAAGTGTAATTAAGCTCATTTTTAAAAAGGGGCGAGTTAGTCCATCCATCCATTCAAAGTTTAAATTGATTAAGTGACACCTAATTTCATTTTTAGGACCAAATTTGTCTCCATTAAACATTTATGAATTCTTTTAAAAAAAATAGACATTTTAGTCGTTGTATTTTTGGGAACACATTAGTCCCTAGTGTATCATCTTCTATTGGATCCATCTTTATGAGTGAGTTTGTCCCATTTCGATTTTCAATTTCTGTCTTTAATTATTGTTTGGTGTTTCAATTTTCAAAAAATAGCCGCCATGGATCTCAAGCTTGTGACAGTAATAATATTAGTATTTACCTTTTTACCTAGTAGGTTTAATTCTAGCACTCTTATGTTTTTGTCTTGTTGTGTGACTCACCATGATCTAGAATATTCCTAGGTAATGACTCACCTAGTTTCTAGAAGCTAGTATAGCATCTAGGTTAGAATATTCTTAGCATCTAGCATTGAGTGGCTAATCATGTGTAGCCTCCTTTGCCTATATATTAGGACAAGCATGTAATGAAGGAATCACCCAATCAATATCAAAATCAAATATTTCTTATCCCTAAAAACACTCTCTTTTATTTCTCTCGACTCATGAACCATCAAAGGGTATTCACTACCTTTTCTGGCTTGAGTTAGGGTATTACTGGAGTTTATTCTCCCCATTATCCGTTTCCAGTTACAATTGGTATCAAAGACCTGGTGCTGCTTTCTCATGGCTGTGAAAAGAATTTTGAGTTTCTTAGAAGTGGAAGAAAAGCTGAAATTGGGTTTCTGTCTCTTATGTGATGAACCATGGACTGTGGAACATCAATAAGCACATAAGAATATTAGGTACGTTGTTTTGGAGCCGGAAGAAGAAAGTGAAGAAGAGGAACTAGAAAATGAAGATGAAGCGCTACCTTTCAGCCTCTCCTCTGCGACCTCAACTACATTTACCAGCGATTCAACCTCAGATATGTCAGAAGCCAGAATCGACGGCACGGAAGCACCGGTTGAGGGAAATCCCACTGCGGCCCTAGTTTCGGAGATGATCGCAGATTCGGAGCATTTAGACCGTGCTTTTACCCCCCTTCGGCGAGCTCGACAACACTCTCACCCACAAGACCTTCTCTAGCAAGCTTGACAGCGATGACTTGGTTGTTGATTCCATTCCTAAGGCTGTTGAGGAACAAATGGGAAAAGTCCCGAAAATCATCCAACTACAGGTTCGCTCTGAAATTTTTCTTCATTGTCCAGAAATTCTTCTTCCCCGCCGATGGAACGCTTTCATCATTCCTTGTTCGCAACTGTGTTGCAATTTTGTCTCCCTTGAGTCAAATGTCGTGCGTCCTTCACGTTACGAGATCGTGTCGGTTGAATTGATAACAATGGTGCCATCGCTATCACCCTGGTTCGAACCGCCACCGAAGCCACCCGATATAATCACTTCTCCGATACCACCTCTCAATCTATCCCTATCACATTCTCTAATCAATTTTTGTTTAAAATGTGGCTACTCCACATATGCACACCAGGTGTTTGATAAGGGTGCCACTCTGAAACTGTCAGTCACTCCACCTTAATATTTGTTAATCGTGATTGAGGAATTTCACAAAGAAACATCTCTATTATTTCAAGGATTTTGTGCCAAAGAATTTTCTGGTTTTGAGGGATGGTTCTTGCCCGACTCTATTGCATTCACCAAAGCCAAATCCCCATCGCTGCTGGACTGCTGCCACATGTTTGTTGAAATGCCACTCAATATTTGTCTATGTATGGTGAGGAATACTTGGAAACCCAACGTGTTAGAGAAACTTATATTTGTTGCAAACATTAGTGGCGATCTCGAGGTTGTTGTTAATGGCATGCACATATTAGTGACCTTTGTTGAAGACATTCACACAATCATTGAGTACCTACCTGTCTTTGGGAAGTTCAACCCAACAGATTTTGAGCAAGTTGGGTGGTTGACAATCTGGAATTCTTCTTTCATGAAAATGCACAAGTGTCACTGCTACTTGGAAGGGTAAGTTTCACATCGGCTAGTATCTCAATCCCTGTTTACGCAAGTTTTGACTGAGGTGGTTTTGCTCTTGCTAATTACAGTGTGATGAATTTATGGTTTTGGAAACTATTGAAGTATGGGATACATGTACATTCAGTGGGTAATTATCTTATCACTATGTCCTTTTACTGTGGAAGCAAATTCTACTCTTGGTTATCATGTTACTTATAATGATACAAGTAACAACCTTGTGAGGACAAGTGATGAAAATGGAGCTTTTAGATTGTTTTGCAATATGTTAGAATCTAAAATAAAGTTTGCTGAATTTACATTGCCAAGTGTTCTCAAGGATTGTGCTAATACTGGAGACTTGAGACATGGTCAACTTGGGTATTATGTGGCAGTCAAAAGTGGTTGTGAACTAGACAACTTTTTGGGCTCCAATATTATAGATATGTACTCCAAGTGTCATTTGGTAGGTGATGTGCTGAAACTTTTTTCTGTGATCCTAGACCATGATGTACTTTTGTGGAGTGCTATGATTGCTTGCCTTGGTCGACAAGGGCATAGCATAGAAACAGCTATATTTTATCTAATGAGGAATACATGTGTTGAACCATGTCAATTTACCTTTGCAAGTGTTGTTACTGCTACTGCTGAATTGGGTGACTTTCATTATGGAAAAAGTATACATGTTTATATTTTTAAATATGGGTTCAACTCTGATATCTCAGCAAGGAATGCCCTTGTCAAGATGCACATGAAACATGGTTGTGCGTATGATGGCGTGGAATTCTTGTGCTCAAATTGGTGGGTACAAGATGGTTTACTGAGGCAAGCTGATATCAATAAAATGGATCACGGTTTCGATTCTTACAATGGATTCAAGCATGTCCCAGATTTGACACCTAAACTACTTCATGTTCACATTGGGAGTTACTTGAATGATTTTTCTCATGATCATTATATTTCTGTTTTGGGAAACATTCGTTGCTATTTTGATTACGGTGAAGGGGGCAAAGGCGTTGTTGATGTTTTAACTGTTGGTTCAATTGCAATCCCTCCTAAATTAGCAACTTCACAAGTTTTCCATGACTTCAAGCTTACACTGAGCGTCAATCTTATTTTTGCTATTGCCCATCCTTTTCCAAAAAGATCCTTCCTAATCTTTCAACTTGTTAAAATGGTGGTTGTTTTGCATCGGAAGATGATTCATAGGGGAAGTGTTCAAACTACTAAGGTTCTAATCAAATGGAATCCTTTAGCTCCTAAGCATGGCACATGGAAATATTCATCCTTGAGAACAAGGATGTTTGAAGGGGCGGGTATTGTGACAGTAATAATATTAGTATTTACCTTTTTACCTAGTAGGTTTAATTCTAGCACTCTTATGCTTTTGTCTTGTTGTGTGACTCACCATGATCTAAAATATTCCTAGGTAATGACTCACCTAGTTTCTAGAAGCTAGTATAGCATCTAGGTTAGAATATTCCTAGCATCTAGCATTGAGTGGCTAATCATGTATAGCCTCCTTTGCCTATATATTAGGACAAACATGTAATGAAGGAATCAACCAATCAATATCAAAATCAAATATTTCTTATCCCTAAAAACACTCTCTTTTATTTCTCTCAAATCAAAGGGTATTCATCCCATTACCTTTTCTGGCTTGAGTTAGGGTATTACCGGAGTTTATTCTCCCCAGTATCCGTTTTTCGGTTACAATTCTAACCTAGATGCTATACTAGCTTCTAGAAACTAGATGAGTCATTACCTAGGAATATTCTAGATCATGGTGAGTCACACAACAAGACAAAAGCATAAGAGTGCTAGAATTAAACCTACTAGGTAAAAAGATAAATACTAATATTATTACTGTCACAAAGCTACTCAATTTTATCCTGCACAAGTGAGTTGTAGTGATTCAACAAGAAATATTGGTATGACTTTCCTCTTGTTTTTCCTTTCTATTATGTGTTGTTGTTCCTAGGGGTGCACAAAACATCCGGTTATCTAAATTTATCCAAATCTATGTCCAAAACCATTTTAAAAATGACCATATATTTGGATTTGGTTATGTCCATATCCATATTATTTTTTGGGATTGGATATGGATGTCCATATTTTATAACTAGATAAAATATCCATATCCAATCAAACTTAACCAAGCCCATTGACCACCGTTGACCGCCGTTGACCACCGTTGACCACCATTGACCACCGTTGACCGGCGTTGACCGGCGTTGACCGCCGTTGACCGGCGTTGACCACCGTTGACCGGCGTTGACCGGCGTTGACCGCCACCAGAACTCCGCCACCGCCACCACTAGAACCACCTCCATATATAAATATGTATTTATATTTATATTTATATATATTATATAACTATTATATTATAGATATTAAAAATATAAAAACCGGTTAAAAATTCAAAATCCGGTTAAAAATTTAAAATCCGGTTAATAATCCAAACACCGGTTATAAAATCTGGTTATGGATATAACCGGTTAAATAACCGGTTTTGCAAAATAATAACCAGTTACACTAATTTGGTTATGGGACCAATTATATAAACCGGATATTTAGTGGTTATGGATTGGTTTTTTAACCATGGACATTTTGTGCACCCCTAGTTGTTCCCAATTCTTCGTTTTCTTGTTCCATATCTGTGTATGCGTTTTCTGGTTGTTGGTTAATGAAACTAGGTTTCTAGTTTAAAATTCACCCCCTTCACATAATTAACAAGCATGTACTATGTATATATAGAACTAGTTATTATATCGTGCAGAGTCAGTTTTTTTAAATTGTTCCTCTTTTCTACACCTTCTTGAGCTGCCAAGAAGAAATAAAAAAAATCGTATATTACACGACTTCATAGGGTAGGTGGCATGCATGCATAGTCATATATTTTTGGTCTAATTGGTAATCTAACAAATACCAACCTTCAAAATCAAGAGTGTATTTAAACTCACCCACCCATCCATCATGACTCCTATGGCATCACATCACCGATCCAATCTACCACCGATTATATATCAATGATGAAGCAAACTCCATCCATGATCACTCTTCTCCCTTTGCTTCTTCTTCTTCTTCTTCTACTACTCAGTATATCAGGTACACATTCTGAGCTAACATGACAATCAAATTATTAATTTGTAGCAGTGATTAACTTAACTATATATATATACGTAAACATTGCAGATGTGAAAGGGGCAAAGAACGAATCCGTAAAACTGTTTGTTTTTGGAGACTCGTACGTTGACACAGGAAATTTCGCGCACTCAGGATCATATAATCCTCCTTATGGAGTCACTTTTCCTGGTAAACCTTCCGGAAGGTTCTCCGATGGTCGTGTCCTCACCGATTATCTTGGTAATTAATTTCCTCTCATCAATATATAGCATTTTAAAACGATAGTATATATGTATATAAATAATTGAGTAATTACGTATTTTTGATTTTTTATACATAATTATTATGTATTTTGATTAATATATTACGCATGCAGCTTCCTTTCTGAAAATAAAATCTCCCACACCATATGCATTGAGAAATTCCACAGAACTACAATATGGTATGAACTTCGCTCATGGAGGGACAGGTATTTTCAATACTTTGGTTGATGGACCAAATATGTCTGTCCAAATCAACTCATTTGAGAAGTTAATACAACAAAAAGTCTACACCAAACATGACCTTGAATCCTCAATTGCACTTGTGAACGCTGGTGGCAATGATTACGCTACATTTGTACTGAAAAACAGTAGTATGCAGGTGATGATCAGTGGTTGTTAAAAAATTCTCAATCACATTAGTTTATGATATAGTAAACTATTTCTTTTTCTTTCTTTGTGACAGGATATAACGGTCTTAACAGCTTCACTTATCAAGCAAATGTTATTAAATCTTAAACGCATTCATAGCTTGGGAATAAATAAAATAGCAGTTGGATTATTAGAGCCTATAGGGTGTGTGCCTATGTTAACTGTGAAATCTTCATATCAGAAGTGTGATGAGACTTTCAACTTAGTTTCTCAAAATCACAGTGAAATGCTGCTTCAAACGGTGCAGCAATTGAACAGAGAAATGGGAAAGTCGGTTTTCATAACACTAGACCTCTACAACTCTTTTCGATCCATAATTGCAACAATGCAGAAAAGGCATGCTGGTAAGTTTGTTTTGAAAACAAAAATCTTTGGTTGCGTTAAAATTAAGGATAATGTATTTATGACGGCTTCTTTTTTCTTAATTGTGCAGAAAATTCAACAGTAATGAATCCGTTGAAACCATGTTGTGAGGGAGAGGGTCTGAAATATTCGTGTGGAAGTGTGGATGATGAAGGAGCAAAGAAATATTGTTTGTGTGAAAAACCTGAGTTTTCACTCTTTTGGGACACTGTTCATCCTTCTCAAAATGGTTGGTCTACCGTCTACTCCATGTTGCAATCTTCTTTTAGTCAACTCATTGAGAACAAATTTTGACCATTAATTGTATATGGGTTTGTATCATTTAGGAAAAAACTGGTTTCTCAATCAATATCTTCCTCAATCTGATTTGTCTAGCTTACTCTTTTAACTAACAAAGAGACAAAGAGTTCTTCCTGGAATTGCAACAAATAATATTCACTACTAATTTGTAAAATTTAACTTACTGTGTTGTTGTTGGTGCTCTCCTGTTTGGATTGAGTAAAAAATAAGGTGTGTTGAGATGAAGTATTTTTTGGTGTAATGTAATTTTTAGAGGAAATTGAATTATTTTATCTTAAAATTTTAGGTTAAAATATTTTAATTGTTGAATACTATAGTTTCTCATTGGACATCACTGCTAAACTAATTTAAACTAACAATATGTTTCCGATTTCTTATATATACCAGAAAAAAACAATAGATACCATCTGACCTTTTGGTTAAATGAAATGACAAATAAACATCACGTACATATTTTACCCTGCTCACATTTAGGTTCGAACTCGAGAGCCAACATCCCCGTATTACTGAAATTGTTAAGGCGACCGACAATGATAAAGACATAAACACTATCTGATTTTGTTATATTGCGCTAACATGTATACGTATTGTATCGTACTTGCTTATTTCCTTTCTTTTGCTGGTTTACGTACAGACGTTAAAAAATAGGCTAAATTATAGTTTTGGTCCCTCTATTTTTCAAAAATTCAGATATTTGGTCCCCTTATTTTAAAACTCAGACATTAAGTCCCACTATTTTAAAAAACTCAGGACATTTAGTCCAAAGAGGGATTTCTCATTTTTGTTTGCTGATTTGGCCTTCTATCAAAAAAAATGCTGACGTGGCTCTCATTAAATGATGTGGCAGCTGACTCAACTTGCACACATCATTTAATGATGCCACATGTGTATTGCCACATCAGATTTTAATATTTATACTAAATAAAATCATTTAAATACTCAAAATTAAAAATTAAATGGCTAGAACATTAAAAATTAAATGGCTGTCATATATCATCATCTCCATTTCAAGTAACAACATTCAACATCTAAAAGGAAGAAAATGTTTAACTATCTCATAATCAACACTCAACAACAATTTCAGCACTCCTATCATCATCTCCACGTTCGATTCTGTTGCTCAAAGGATACACAGATCTGATTTTGAAATGATACCCAAAACTGATTTTCACCGTTCAACAACATTCAACAGGGCAAAAAAGTGGAAAGACCCAGAAAGAGCGATGTTGGAGTCAGAATCTTCAATCCCTAGTTTTGTTCCCTATTCATCCTGGAGAAGAGCGATTCTTGAAAGGAAGAGCAAATCATAGAAAAGGGCTTCGATTTGGGTTTCGACAATAAATAATGGAAGAAGAACAAATAATAGAAGTGATGGGGGTTTCGATTTCTGGGTTTCAACAACAATGGAATCGCGGTGGGGAGAGAGAGGAGCGATGGGGTTGTTCTCGGTGGGGGGAGAGAGTGCGGGATTGAGAGAGAGAGAGAAAGAGAGAGAGAGAGAGAGAGAGAGAGAGAGAGAGAGAGAGAGAGAGAGAGAGAGAGAGAGAGGAGATGTGGGTGAGAGGTAAACGAAGAAGGGAGACTTTAATCATGTCCATGGCTTCTTCAAGCTGCAAAAATTAACCCATGTCCATGGCTTCTTCAAGCTGTCTAAGAAGAAGGGGATCTGGACATGTGGTAAACGAAGAAGGGGATCTGTTAACAAAGAAGGGAAAGTTACAATTTTGTAATCTTGTGTTTTAAATTCAATTTAAATGTGTTAATATTATTAATAATAATATAGTTTATTTAATTATTTTAATTATTATAAATATATTAATATGACATGGATGGCTTATGTGGCATCATTAAATGATGTGTGCAAGCTGAGTCAGCTGCCACATCATTTAATGAGAACCACATCAACATTTTTTTTATAGAAAGCCAAATCAGCAAACAAAAATGAAAAATCCCTCTTTGGACTAAATGTCTGAGTTTTAAAATAAGGGGATCAAATATCTGAATTTGTAAAAATAAGGGGACCAAAACTATAATTTAGCCTAAAAAATTAATTGAAATTTAAGAAAAGACAGTAAAATTTCTTCATTTTTTAGTAGCTTAGTATTCTTCTTAATATTTTAGTCGGGTCATAATTTAGGAAAAAAGGGTCTTTCCAGATGTAAAAAAAGGTTAAATTGAATTGAAAACTTTGACTAGTGACAAGAAGAAGTCCAGGGGGATGAACCTAGACACATTTTTTTTCTTCGTCGCATGTTTATAAACTAGTTCACGTTATTTAATTACATCTATATTATAAAAATTCAATAATTGGACAAGTGACTTCTTTTCTGCAAATAGCCTCTAGTCGACAAGTTAAAACATCAGTTTCCCATGGTGGGAACTTTTGTCATCTTCCCATCCATCTTCATCATGCACAAACTGCATTGATGACTGGTAAAAAAAAAGGTATGTTTTGTTGCATTTAAAGATTCAATCTAATTAAATAATTATGGATTGGGTTAGGTGAGATTAGACCTAATTTTTTATGTAGTCCGAACCAACCTAACCCAAACTCAAATGGGTTGGTTTGAATTGCGTATTTGGTTCATTACTTAAATATCATTTTTTAGAAAAAAAAAATAGAACAATAATAGCAGAAGTAGGATAAATAATTCAACAACAAAATCAGTACTTTAATATCGACCTAAAATTTTTAGAATTCAAACCAAATTTTAGTATCTTTAATTTATTCAATTCTCATTCATCATCAACATAATGAGCAACATATAATTCAGGCTTTAGACCGAAGTCCAATTATCAGTTGTTACTTGTTAGTGAAATTATTTGACAATTCAAAGATAAAAAAGACTCCAATATTACTTTTTCTTTTTCAAAGATAAAAAAGACTTCAATATTAAAAAAATTCTAACATAATATTATTTTTCAACATATTTTTAATTTTTTCTACATACTTTTATTATTTAATAAATTTTATATAAATTACTATATAGGAGAAGTAACAAAATATTAATTGTAAGAAGGAAAAGTTTAAAAGTGTAAATTACGTTAATACCCGCTCATTTGAGTAGTTAATCAAAAGACAGAGTTGAGTTTTTTAGTCAAAATCATAGAGGTGTACAATATTAATATACCCTTTTAGTATTTTAAAACTATTTCAACAAATATACATAAATATTCTAAAAACCAGATAAGCAGGTATCTCTTCTTAATCTTGTCCGGCCAATTTTTTAAACATCAAATCAATCGTTATGGGTGGACTTTCCGATGGTACACAAAAACACCAAAGAAATAAGGCTTTTTTTTACACCCTCGGTCCCCCCATTTTGACCAAACGGATCATTGTACCCTCACTTTTCGGAAAAATCTTTTTTTGAGGTATTTTTAGAAGCAATTTTGTTGAAGTTTTTCGGAAACACCTCAAAAGAGGATGATTTCAGAAGCAAGTTTATTGATTTTTCCGGAAACACCTTAAAAGAGGTATTTTCGGAACACAAAAATGACTTTCGAAAATACCTCTTTTGAGGTGTTTCCAAAAAATTCAATAAATTTGTTTCTAGAAATACCTCTTTTGAGGTGTTTCGGAAAAACCTTTTACTTATAGACAGAAACCTTAGGTAAAAGTCAATTTTACGGTTTCTGTCCATAGGTAAAAGTCATGTTTTTAATAATTGTCATGGTCATGGTGACTTTTACCTAAGAGTGTGGTTTGAATAATGATTGTTTTTGATCTTCAAACTTGTGCCGATCAGAAACCATAATCTTATAACAGTGACTCTTACCTACGGACGAAACCGTAGCTAAAAGTCATTTTTTTATAACAGTGACTTTTACCTACCGACAGAAACCGTAGGTAAAAGTCAATTTTTTAAAAAGTTCCCAAACCATATTTTTTATTCCGGAAATACCATTTTTTTACATAAATCCGGAAGCCATTTTTTCTAGAATTTCGGAAATACCTCTTTTTACATACTTCCAGAAGCCATTTTTGGGAAATTTTCGGAGATACCTTTTTGAGGTGTTTTCGGAACACAAATTTTTCATTATGAAAATACCTCTTAAAAGATAGTTCCAGAAAGTTTTCCCAAAATCAATTTCCAATTAAATTTTGGTAAAAATGTGAGGAGTATTTTGGGGATAAAATGGGTTATGAGGGGTAGAAGGTCTAATAGGGGTACAAAAAAAAAGCCAAGAAATAATATTTGGACAAAAAAAGTGTATTAAAAGTGTATCAAAATACGAATGCGTAGGAAATATAGAAGAAATATGCATATAATATATTTATTTTTTATTTTAAATTAAATATATTATTACTTCGGTGATACGTCTCATTTATAAACAAAAAACATTTTTTAGGTTCATTTGTATAGAGTCTGTATTATAAACCAGATACATCAGTTCTTCAATAAATTTACAAATGTTTTTTTTTCTTATAAATGATATCAGAGGGAGTATACGCATATAACACTAAAATTAATTTAAAATAAAAAAATAAATATATCATGCGCATATTATGTTTGTAGACATTCGTATTTTGGTACTTTTTTCTTCGAGTAACATTTTTGAAGCAATTAACCAAGAATGTTGTCAAAAAAAGTAATTAAGGATATGCTGTGGGCGGTTACGCCATCAAACATCGCTGTCTTTTTCTTTTTCTCTCAACCACTTTGCAATTGCAAATAGTACTTTCTTATTTTTTCCCCTTTAAAACGCGGAACCCAACTGCGTCAAACCCAATCTAAATCATCCTTTCATCTCCTTCGTATTTGACTTCCATCTATTTGTTTCTCCTCCGTCCATAAGTCATAACCATGTCTCAGGTTCACCTCAACCCTTCTTTTCTTTTTTCGATTCAATTTCTTCTGTTCTATTCTATCGTTTTTTATATACAATTGTTCTTTTTTTTTCCTGATTCGTTGTTCTGGATGTTTGTTCTGAACCGTAGGAGGAATTTCTTAGTTGAGATTTCTGGAATTATTGGTTTTTTTTAAGGAAGGATATCGTTGCTTTTATATTATATGCATGCATGCTCTGAAGTAGCTGAATATTAGCGGCTATTAGTTTAAATCTAAATAAATACTAACCATTACTTGATCTCCTTAGCAATTTGAAGATTATGGCATGGTGTTGTTCTTCTTTTCTGTCAATTGCTGCAACGCACTTCTATTAAAAGCTTTTTCTAATTTTTCATTTAAATTCTGTTGGCAAAGCTTTCAATTTGTATTTACTGTCTTTAATTATGAATCCGGATGGTTAGTTCCTTTTGCTCATGTTAATCTTTGTATTTTTTTATAGATAAATGTTAGTGGTTAATTAGTTAGGGTTTAAGAATTGAAAGTTTTTAGGATTTGAACTCTAAACCTCCTTAAAACTGTTTCGCTGTTTCTTAGCTCACCGATCAAGCTACCTGTTTAGGACATGTTGACCCTGACCCCTGTATTATTAGGAATTCGTTCCTTTAGACGTGTCGAATGGCCTGTCATGTTTGACAAGCATCGGACGTCGACAGTCTCTGTATGTTTGATATCTCATTTAGGTGTCCAATTAGATAATTATATTCAGCTTCTCCGGTGTTCCCCATTGGAGTTTCCCTTCTTCGGTCGATGTGTCCCTCCCTCTTGATCTCCCTCGTCGATGTCTCCACTAACCTTCTCAATTGATGTACATTCTTGGTTTTTCGCTTTAGTCTCCACTTCAGCCTTAATTGTCAACTTAGATCTTTTATAAATGATACTCCCTCCTCCGTCTCAATTTAATTGTCCTCTTTGCCATTTTTTTTTGTCTCAAATTATTTGTCATTTTAGAATCCCAATGCAACATTTATTATTTTTTTCCAACAATACCCTAACTTTTATTTGTATTTCCAAGATTTCCATTCCTATCTCCTCATAATAATATAAGGGGTATTTTAGTCCTACTATACTTTTTGAGCATAAAAATAACATATCTAATCATTTTCTTAAAACCCGCACATAACCTTAAACGACAATTAAATTGAGACGGAGAGAGTACCTATATTTCATTATATATATATATATATATATATATATATATATATATATATATATATATATATATATCAGTATCAGTGTCCTGCATTTTAGACATCAGCTGTGTCTACATGTTTGTGTAGTGTCTGTGTATGTGTCTCTGCTTTATCATATGTCAGATACATGACTGTAACTAGTGTGAATGTGTTTCTTTTATGTCCGAGTATTATTACTGGGTTTAAGACTTGCGATGATTTTTTATTCTTTTTCTGTCCCTTGACTGAAATTTTTGCATTGTAATTGCAGACTGTTGTTCTCAAAGTTGGTATGTCATGTCAAGGATGTGTTGGAGCTGTGCAGAGAGTTCTGGGAAAGTTGGATGGTATATTTAATCCCTTGATTTTAAATGTCCATTATATAATACTTACCATCATTTTAATTAACTTACCAGTGCAAACTTCCTCTGTCGACATGAAAGTGGTTGTCATCTTACATTTTGTTCGTAGGATTTTTCGCAATTTCAATCAATCAATTTGAGATGTGTTGTCAGATGGACATAAATAATTCTCAATCTCAAAACTTGTTGGTTTTTAATGTGTATTAGCTGTTTCTTTAATTCTTAAGCTTCCTTCCTGAACTTTATTCCCTGCTCTTTCCTTTGTAATCTGCTTCGGTGCTATGAGTTCTTTGACATATGCACTTACACGACATGAAAATAGTCATTTGTGCTGTTAATAGCTCAATTTTTTTGATAATGCTCTTTTCTCTTGGTGTGGTTCTCTTTCCTGTCGATTCTCACTGGGTTTCGTCTTTCAAATAATTCTCGGAAATCATCACTGTGTGCAGTTTGTCAACAACCTTACGAGAATGCTGGTTACTTGAATGTAATTCTGAATTTGATGTGGTTTCTACCTTCTTTAGGTCATCATTTATGATGATTTGTTTTTTCTTTTTTTCAACTCCGAAGTTGCAGATTTGATGTATACTTGCATTGGGTATTATGATTTAGTTTTGTTCGACATTGAACTTCCTTATAGTAATTGCCTTTGTGTATGTTATGTTTCTAATCTTTATAGTAAGTGTCGAAATGTCTGATCATCCTTTCATTCATTCATTCACTTTTGAAACATGTTTTATTGTCACAAAGCAAAGACAAGGACAATTGAACATGTTATATCTCACCTTCTCTAGCATATCATCTGATCATTACTAGTTTAGTTCTGATATCATCCTTTTCAATCATAATTATATTAATCTGCTACAATTGGGATGGAAGAAATTTTCTCACTCTTGTCCGTTTTTAGAATGGAAGGTTACCAAAGCATCTACTGTGTTCCTTTTGTCAACAGAAAAGCTCCCCTTCCCTCTTCTTCCCTTAAATATTTTGGTTCTGGTGTCTGCTCGGTTCTATTCATTTCTTCAATTGTAGACTACACTTTTTCTCTTGCTGGATGAGAAACTGGCTGCAACCAATTATATACATATAACGAAATAATTGAAGTTTCAAGACCAAGATGTTTTTGTTTTTTTGGTCCCTTGGTGAAAGAATATGATAGAAGTAAATAGCAGAGACGAAATCTTGATATTGATTGAAATAGATGCATTCCTTGCAATATTGTAGAATAATGAGTAATTATTTTATTTGCAGGTGTGGAATCATTTGACATTGATTTGAAGGAACAGAAAGTTGTAGTGAAAGGAAATGTCGAGCCAGACACAGTTCTGAAGACAGTTTCCAAAACTGGTAAGCCAACTGCCTTCTGGGAGGCTCCAGCTGAAGAAAAAGCACAGTAACCGTTGCTTAAAATGTTTGGCTCAGTTCTATGTGAAAGAAGTAGCTCTGTAAATCAAATACTACAATTTGATGGATTTATAATAAATGTATTATAACATGTCCTATGAACGTAGTTTGTGTTACTAAATGTCTGCAGAATGTTGCTATTTTTCACAGCTGTGATACTGTATTAATGTGTTTTTAATGAAAATTTGTCTTCCCCTGTCCCTGTTGCTACCGATTTTCTTCTTCCTATCTAACATATCCCCCACGTGGTAAAGGGTATCATTGCTACTACTGATATTAAGAAGAGTTCCTTTAACTTTGATAAATTGCTTCCCTCAATTATATAATAAAAGCACTCAATGAAACAATTACGTTGAAATTGAAACAGTTGATGGCTGCAGGGTTAAATTTTGAGGTGGAGTGAGATTTTTTATTTGATTTGTTATGTTTTTCGTTGGTCCAAAGCAGTTGATTTTTTATCCTAAGGAGGAGCAATGATTAGTCTTTCGTTGAAAGGGTTGGGACACTCCGTAGATAGCCAGCAGTGGTCCAAACCAAAAAAACAAAAAATTAGCACTTTTCTAAATATTTATGGATACTATTAAGAAAAATTTGTCCGCTCTAAATATTTTTAGATGCTATTCGTAATACTAAAAAAAAAAAAATTAATGCCCTTCAGTACGAGGATGGGGCATGGCTGGGCAACTACCACCAACAGGATGTCATTGCTGCTCATTGTTGTCGTGAAACTTAGATTGGGTCAACCTCATGATCTACAATTTTTGCTAGTCATGAGGAAATGAAATGCAATAATTAATGTCTACGTGGTGAATGTGTTGGTTTCCTGGATCCTGTTATTCCCCTACATTACCATTAAAATTCACTCCCCTACACTACACCACCACAAAGATATATAGCGATAAATTAGGCTTACAAGTATCATCAAACATGCACTTCTCACCACATATACAAACAACTTTACTAAACTTATCACTCATCCACAGTATCACCGAAACCTCTCTTGTTTCTCAAAACCATCACAATCTTCTCATCAAGCTTTGATGAGTAAACATTTAAATTCCTTTCAGACGATTGAGATCTATGAAGACCCTCCATAGCCTTCAAATTCAAGTTCCTTCTTTTCTCATTACATTGTTTTGGATCCACTCATGAGCAATACCACATTGTTTTCGAGATTTCTTCATTAATCCATTTCGGTACGCGTCTCACACATTGTTTTTGGCCTTGCAACTTTATATATATTTTTTCCTTGATGTGTTTTTTATTTTTCTTTCACTAATTGTGGTCATTTATGATTTGTTACTAGGTTTATAATTTATATCATCTCCTTCGTTGATCATTGTCCTTTTGTACATCACGATCAATGAAATAGGAATAATAATTTGAGAGAAAATAGAAGTAATTGAAGTGTCACCGTGTCAGTATCAGTGTCCGACATGACACTAGACACGTCTTCAATTTGAAGTGTTTACGTAGTGTTTAACAATTTTTATTCTAATTAATTAGTGGTAAGCTTGCTTTAACATTTGATTTGTAACAAGTGAAAAAATATGTTTCCATATTGCAGGGGTGTTCATACACGTGGGAAATGGATGCGAAAACGAAAAGAAGTGATATGGAGAATGGTGACGAGGGAGAGGACTTAGTTTTAGCTACATTGGTTGCCAATGGAGATGACATTAGTCCCCTTGTAAGGCATGCCTTTGAAATGGGACGCCCCGAAGGGCTCCTTCGCCAGCTAAATTTCGTGGTGAAGAGAAAAGAAGCTGAAATTGAGGAGATGTGCAAGACACACTACGAAGAATTCATCCTCGCGGTCGACGAACTTCGCGGTGTGTTGGTTGATGCTGAAGAGCTAAAGAGTGATCTCCAAAGTGATAATTTCAAGTTGCAGCAAGTTGGTACTACCCTTCTTGTCAAACTTGAGGAGCTTCTTGAATCTTATTCAATCAAGAAGAATGTTACTGAAGCTATAAAGATGTCAAAGAATTGTATACAAGTTTTGGAGCTTTGTGTCAAGTGTAACAATCATATATCAGAAGGTCAGTTTTATCCTGCATTAAAAACTATAGATTTGCTTGAGAAGCATTATATGGATAATATTCCTGCTAGAGCTCTTAAATTGGTGATAGATAAGAAAATCCCTTCTATAAAATTGCATATTGAGAAGAAAGTATGTAGCCAAGTTAATGAATGGATGGTCCACATACGTAGTTCTTGTAAAAAAATTGGCCAAACAGCGATTGGTCGCACTGCATCGGTTCGCCAGAGGGACGACGAAATGCAAGAAAGGCAACGAAAGGCCGAGGAATTAAATATTTCTGGAGCGGATGATAAAACATATAATTTAGATGTTGAAGAAGTTGATGATGATTCTGCTATGAAATTTGATCTCACGCCACTTTATCGCGCTTGTCATATTCATAATTGTATGGGGATTTTACAGCAGTTTCATGAGTATTATTACAAGAATAGATTGTTACAGTTGAATTCTGATTTGGAGATATCTTCAGCACAACCTTTTGTTGAATCATATCAAACACTTTTAGCTCAAATTGTTGGGTATTTCATAGTGGAAGATAAGGTTCTAAGAACTGCTGAAGGGCTTTTAGTAGAAGATCAAGTTGAAACTATGTGGGAAACTGCTTTGTCTAAAATGACATCAATGTTAGACATGCAATTCTCTCATATGAACTCTGCCACTCATCTTCTCTTGGTTAAGGATCATGTTACACTTGTAGGATCCACTCTTCGAAAATATGGATACGACATAGGTCCTCTTCTCGACGTGCTCGATAGTTGTCGCGACAAATACCATCTACTTCTTTTGGCAGAATGTAGGCAACAAATTATTGATGTTATTCAGAATGACTCATATGAGCAAATGGTGATAAAAAAGGATATTGATTATGAGAATCATGTTCTATCATTTAGTCTTCAAATTTCAGATATTATGCCTGCTTTTCCGTTTGTTGCTCCGTTCTCGTCGATGGTACCCGATACATGTCGCATTGTGAGATCATTCATCAAAGGATCTGTTGATTACTTGTCTCATGGGGTAAGAACAAATTACTTTGATGTCGTGAGGAAGTATTTGGATAAGTTTTTGATTGAAGTATTAAATGAAACATTACTAGACACAATCAATAGTAGCAATATTAGTGTGTCTCAAGCTATGCAGATTGCTGCAAACATTTCTGTTCTGGAAAGAGCTTGTGATTTTTTCCTTAGACACGCGGCGCAATTATGCGGTTGTGGCGCATCGGTTCGATCATTTGAGAAGTCTCAAGCTGCATTAACAGCAAAAGTGCTATTAAAGACTTCAAGAGATGCAGCTTATATTACTCTACTCAGTTTAGTGAACACAAAATTAGATGATTATATTAAACTTACTGAAAGTGCTATTTGGATTTCAGAGGAACCAAAACCAAATGGAAATGAGTACACAAATGAAGTGGTTTTTTACCTTGATTCTCTTATGTCAACAGCACAACAAATTTTACCATTGGATGCTATGTACAAAGTTGGAACAGGTGCACTTGAACATATTTCCAACATAATTGTGGCAGCATTTCTAAGTGATAGTGTAAAAAGGTTTAATGCAAATGCAGTTATGAATATCAACAATGATCTTATGATGTTAGAGGGTTTTGCAGATGAGAGATTCTATGCAGCTGGATTGGGTGAAATTTACAAGGAAGGTAGTTTTAAGAGTTGTTTGATAGAAGCTAGACAACTAATCAATCTTTTGTCAAGTAGTCAACCTGAGAATTTCATGAATCCTGTTATAAGGGAGAAAAATTACTATGCATTGGATTATAAGAAAGTGGCTACTATTTGTGATAAATTCAAGGATTCTCCTGATGGTCTCTTTGGAAGTCTTTCCAATAAAAATACAAAGCAAACTGCTAAGAAGAAATCAATGGATATGCTCAAAAAGCGACTTAAGGATTTCAACTGATGAGAGTTGAGAAAATGTTATTTCATTTGAAGTAGGGTATAATTGTAGTGTTTGACTTCAGATTTAATAGTGTTTGACTTTTTATTTTTGATAAAATTCTCACTTTGTTTCCTGTCTTTTGTGTGTTTGGTTTCAATGAATGTCATATGTCATCCATATTGCACTATAACACCTATATCTTTAAGTAAGTCTAATAAAATAAGTCCATGCACAACTAAATGGTTAAGAGTTTAAGAAAACAGCACTACTGTTTGGTACAATAAGAATCGTACGAAAGTTACTTTGTTAACCTCGGGCCTGAATCACACAACACCAGCCCGACTTGTTATTTAACGTTTCTGACATTTTGTCATCGTACTTTTAAGTATCATCCTTAAGAAAACAATGCTACTATTTGTACGATAAGAATCGTACGAAAGTTACTTTATTAACCTCGGGACTGAATCACACAACACCAGTCGGACTTCTCATTTAATGTTTCTGCAATAAGTCTTCGTACTTTTAAGTATTATCCTTAAGAAAACATCGCTACTATTTGGTACGATAAGAATCGTACGAAAATTACTTTCTTAACCTCGGGACTGAATCACACAACATCAGTCGGGATTGTCATCTAATCTTTCAGACATTAGTTCATCATACTTTTAAAAGAAGGATAAATAAATTAATAAAATAATAATAATACTAATTTTGGAAAAAAATTATGAGGGAGATACCCATTGATGATACTGTATTTATTTTTCAGTAATGGTAAAATACATTGAAGAACTTGAAAAAAAATTAATGAAAAGGAGATAAAAAAAATCAATTGTGTAAACTTTAACCCCCTTACAATGGAAGAATTATATTTTGAATTATTATTGAAATTTGTTTTCTGTGAACATTCTTACACAATTTAGACATTTTTATACCGAAACAGACTACCTAATAATCATCTATTGTATCCGGTGCTCAATGTCAACCAAATGATCTTAAGGAAACAATGTCAATCATCACATCTCTCTATGCTCTCGAAATCCGAACTATTAGTATACATATATCACTTGACTCAATAAATTATCAATATCGATACTCATACGAACTACAAATTGTTCAACGAACCATTAAGGGTATTTGTGTGGTGAAGCCATTTTCCGCGAAACAAATAAAAGAAAAATCTGACCAGTGTTGTCTACCCATGATGAGGGTTCTATTGTAAATGTGGTTGAAGTTCTCCTGGGAGTAAATGCTATAACTCGGTACTCGAATATAAATTTAAAAGATTAATTGATTTATTCTTTTTTTGTATAAACATGATATTCTCTATGGCAACCGGAAGAAACCCCTACAATCTCTTCAAGTGCTCTTGGGTATTAATTTATTTATTTTAAATATAGTATTTAGTGTATCAAAACATGTAATTTAAATTAAAGGTAAGTTATTTTTTTAGACAAACAAAGTTAACTTCCTTTACTATTTTTTAGTTTTAATTGCCTAAAAAAATTATTAAAATTATTGTAAGGTTTGTGTTTCGCGTTGTGAAACAACTATCAGTGTGCTTACGACTTCTTCAGGTTCAGCATTTATGCATGAGTTTTTTTTTGTTTAAATGTAAACGTATCTGAGCACATGTGGTTCTGCATATATTCACTCATTTATTGATGTACTCCTATTCTTTAATGCCCGATTCAATACTCACCGGCCTAATTTCAGTTCCTTTAATTCTTCATTCATTACCACCTACACTTCATCATTCCATTCTTTGTTTCTCTAACCGTCCATGGTTATAAAGAATTTTCTTTTTAATTATTTAGATAGAAGAAAATAACTTATCTGAATAATAGAAAGAAAATATATGTCATCCTGTAAAAAAAAACTGAATCTTCTTATGATATGTTAATATTTCAGTTAAATAGAGAGGTCCACTATTTGACGGGTTCATATTATAGTCTACCTATAATTAAATGTTTAAATAACTTTGTTATTTATCTCATGAGTGTATAACAATTAAATTAAATTAAATAGTAATAGACTGTCTATTAACCATTTTTTGACTCGTGAGGCACTCAAACAAATATCTATGGTATCAACCATGTTTCAGAATCATAAAAAAAATACAAACAAATTTATCCAAACTAAAAATATAATGTTGGTCACAGCTAAGCCTTCATTCCGTTTCTCTTTACTCATCCATCTAACTCAAATCGTCGACTTCAATAATTGTAGTTGCATTTAGAAATTTTTTAAAATTCATGACATTTACTCACATATTTTTTGTTTGATCTTTCTTTCTCTCTCCAATATTTTCTATTCATTTGTCTAAGTTATAGTTGTTGCATATAGTAATTTTTTATTTTATTTTTTCAATGCTCTTTCTTTGATTTTTCTACCACTCTCTAGAATCACCATCGACACACTTCATTCTTTTTTCCATCCCCACTACCTTTCATCTCTCACCATCCCACGTCACTCTCCCTCATCTCTGATCCTCTCACTTTCCCCTTCATTTCTCTCACATGCACACACACACATCCTCATCTCCCACCTCCGCTCAGAATGTTCTCACCTCACTAATCTCCTCTTCCCTTTACTCCTCCCCATAACTCTCGCCTTTGCTCCTTTCTTGAAGACCACCTTGCTTTTCCCTCTAAGAACATGGTACCATCTCTCTCTGCTTCAGATCTGCTTCTCACGGCTTCAAATTGCTCCTCATCGCTTCTGATCTTCCACGCAATGGCGCTATTACACAAAATGATATTTTTAAATTTTAGGCTCAGTTTTTAGTTTTTGTAGTTTTCGGTTTGCATCTTGTAATGTTGGTTCGGTTCTAGATCTGTGAAATATTTTACAATGGCCTTTTGATTTTCTATTTTTTCTGAAAATGGAATGCTAAAACAAACGTGGTGGTGGTGCTCCGACGGTGGAATACTGTTTTGTGGCTCGTGGCGAAGGCTATTTTATGGGGTGATGGTCATGTAGGTACTCTCTCTTCCCTTTTTCCTCACTGTTTTATTAACCTTTTTATTTTTTTAGTTTTTCTTGTCTTGGATCCCTCTAAAAGGTTTCTACACCGTCTACTTCTCTTTACATTTTTTCTTTACTGATTCTTCCCCCTTTTAATTTTTTTTAAAACAAAAACAATATAGCATATTATATAACATACACAACTGAAACTAAACTAATTGTTACAGGCTTCTTCTCCTCCTCCTCCTCCTCCTCCTCCTCCTCCTCCTCCTCCTCCTCCTCCTCCTCCTCCTCCTCCTCCTTCTTCTTCTTCTTCTACACCGTCTACTTCTCTTTACATTTTTTCTTTACTGATTCTTCCCCCTTTTAATTTTTTTTAAAACAAAAACAATATAGCATATTATATAACATACACAACTGAAACTAAACTAATTGTTACAGGCTCCTCCTCCTCCTCCTCCTCCTCCTCCTCCTCCTCCTCCTCCTCCTCCTCCTCCTCCTCCTCCTCCTCCTCCTCCTCCTCCTCCTTCTTCTTCTTCTTCTTCAATTCTTAAGGAGTCACTAGTGGAAATTTGACATTAAAAAGCACCATTTAGCATCGGTTGTTTGAACACCCGGTGTTAAATGTGTGACCGGTGGCAATTTTGCAATTAAATGGAAGTTTTCAGTATTCATGTCTACATTTAGCATCGGTTGTTGAAACAACCGATGTTAAAGGTGCATTGTGATAGACTTTTAGTATCGGTTGTTAAAACAACTGATGCTAAATGTGCATGTCAAACACATTTAGCATCGGGTGTACACATTTAGCATCGGTTGTTAAGACACCCGATACTAAAAGTCAAGTTTATTTTTTTCACTTTTTCCTTTCCAATACACTTCGCGCTCTATACTCGCGTTGTGAGTACTACTCTCTGCCTTTTCTCTGTCTATCAGAGTTGACTACAGGAAAGAAAAGGCAGAGAGTCTAGAAGTGGAGCTTCAGCAATGCTAGAAATCATTAAGCACATATATGAGAAGATATCAAGCCCAAAATGCAAGGACAGAAGACCTATGGAATGTTCTTTCAGAGGTATCTGGTTTGCCAGTTAACTCAATAATGAACACTTGGACAAAGAGTACATGTAGTATATGCACCATTTTAGGCATTGGTTTTTAACTTTCACCTTTGAACTTGAACATAACTTTTATTGGAGACTGTCTGATGTAGCATATGAATTTGCAGTCGCGGTTTCTTTTATCTGGTCTGCGAATTGATGGAGAGTGGATTGTCCCCATAACCTTGTGTATTGGTTCATATGATACAAAGTTTTAAAGAAAACTTGACTTGAATTTGTAAGTTTCTTACATCAAATTATCAGTTACAAATAAAATTGTCTCCTAGGACGTGGAGAGGTGTTTCAGTGCTGGTATAATGTTCTTCTTAATTTTGATTTTGCATAGATTACTTTTATGGGTAAAGCTGTATTTTATATAAACTCTGAAGGTCTAAAGTTTAGCTGTGAAATGTGGCTACTTAATAATGATTAACTTGATTTTTGTTTTCTTTTTTCTTTTGTTTTGTAGTTTGTGAATTTCACAGAAATAATGTCAAAGAATATGGATCGGTCCAGAAAAGAAACTGAATTTGCACTTTCTGCCTTGATGGAAATACCCTCCCAATACAAGGCAACACTAGAACTTAGTATATTGGGGTAAATAACCATGTCTAATCTTTTCTTATCATCAATGTGAGTGCCTGTTGTATTGTCTATTACAAGCCAAAGGCCTTGGAGATCAAAATTCTCACACTTGCATCATTTCACTTTTCCAGTAAATATTGTACTGAGTAAAGCTAAGAATAAATCCAAAGGTTTTGGATGTGTGACTTATGCGAAGGAGGAAGAAGCTCGAATGGCGCAGATTGACATGAATAGAAAGGCTAGAATATATTAACTTCATTTTCTTTTCATAGCTTGGATGAAAACCAAAATTAAGAAAATGATCAGTCAACTCCTTTTACAGGTGTTACATGGACGTGTTTTATAGGTAGACATGGAACCACCTAACGAGGAAAATAAATCTTTAGAAAAGCCTCATCTTCTTGAACCATATATTTATCCTTTTATGCTTTCTTACACTACTTTAATGTTGGATCTTTCTAGATGGAACCAATGGCACACACTGCTGGTGCAAAAAAGTAATATGAATAATCCAATTGTGATAGTGTAAACAACTTATCCCATGACTTAATAATCTTCTTGCCCTTATGTAGGAATGCAACACCTATTTGGAGATGTGAAGGATACAACTATCAAGACCCTTGAAACAGAGGTGCCTTTTGTTCATACTTCATATTATTTATTGATTCCTCTCTATACTTCATATTGTAATCTTTTATTATTTGTTTGACTTTCCCTAAGTGTATGGTCTATGTTACAGGCTGCCTTAGAAGTGATTATCTCATGAGTATCTAAGAGGATTTGGAACCAAAGATTTGGGTGCTGGAAATTGAATTTTTAAGCTCAAAATCGTTGGTTGGTTTAGGAGCTGATGGTGGTTAAAGATATAGTCTAGATGGAGTCTTGGAGCTTGAGCTAGTTGATTGAAGCCACGTTTGGATTCAAGCTTAGGAAGAGAATGAGGTGTTGTCAAAGAAAAGTAAACTAGAGAAGATTTATTCATGTGAGTTCTTAAGAGTTGTTGTATTCTAGAAATTGAATGTTTATGAGTTGTTGAAGTGGTGGTTGTTATGTGAATATTTAAGTGATCCATAGATTGGTTAAAACCATGTAGCTTTTTCTGCAAAGTAACTTTTTTCTACACTTCATAATCTACACTTCTTTCTCTCAATTGTATATAATCAGTTCTAACAAACTTTGTACAGTAACTTTTATGAATCAATGGATTTTTCTGCACTTGTAATCAAGATGCAGTTTATTTTGTGCTGCTGTGTTGATACCAAGATTTTTCAATACATTGTTCAATTCTCTCTTGACTCTTGCACATGAAGCTTGTAACACCCCGGTATTTTTATTAATTAAAAACACCCAAGTGCACATCAATCACACATCAGAGATAATATTTCCTGCTCAGACACTGAATACCACAATAAAATTTTTTGCTGAAATATAACATAACCGTCTTATACACAAATAAGACCATACGGTACTCAGACCATAAACTGTCAGCAACTATGGTATACAGAGTCAAACAAGAAAGTAATGCCTTAGTGCTGTGATACATGGACAACAGAAGGAAAATAAACTTAAACATAAAACTAAGTCATCCTCCATCTCCCGGGGCCACCTACTCGTGCCTCTGAGGTTTCTTCTGTCCCTGTTTATCTGTAAAACAACAACATTTAAACAGTGAGATACAATCTCAGTGAGTTCTACCGAGACCCCCTAACAACACTCTCGGTTCAATTATATGACCGTTTGAACGTGACACCGACTGCGCGAACGCTAAGCTGCGGTGTATCACATTCTTTAACTTTTAATATAAGGCCGACTGCGCGAACGCTAAGCTGCGGCTAACCTGTTATAACTTGGTACGGCACCGACTGCGCAAACGCTAAGCTGCGATGAACCGCACTGTACGACACCGACTGCGCGAACGCTAAGCTACGGTGTATCGCACAACAACAATTTAACATAACACCGACTGTGCGAACGCTAAGCTGCGGCGAACCCCATAACCAATAGTGTTTCCTACCGGCACGGAGCCTAGGGTAAGGGTTCATGACTACCCCGCCTAGTATGTCAACATGGGTCGTCACCCAAACTCGATATAATATATATCTACAATCACATGAACTCATAGTTCATTTGTTATCAATAAAACATATCCGCACACGTGTACTATTGTTCGGCTTTTCGAACGAATTTCAACTTCAAAAGTATTTTATAAAACCCTTTTTAAAATATACTCAAAATCATGGCATTATAAGCCTAATATCATTATAGAAGGGTTAGAAAAGGATTAGGAAAGAATTGGAATCGAAACGGAATCATTTTGGGCACTTTGAAAATTTTGCACAGAACCAGGCGCACGGGTCGTGCCCCTGGACGCACGGGTCGTGCGCCCTGTTAGACATTTTTTAAACACTGAAACTGAACCAGGCGCACGGGTCGTGCCCCTGGGACGCACGGGTCGTGCTCATTTGACAGCATTGCAAAAATGGCCTGTTTTATGAAAATTTGCTTTCCGATCAATCCGAAACTCGCCCCGATCGATTCCTAACTCGAAAACAGACAATACCAGGCAATATTTCAGTCCAATCAATATCAAACATTCAAGCAATTCAATCAAAAAACCAACAATTACGAATCTCATCAAAACACGATATATTTCAAAATAACGTTTTCGCCTCAAAATCCTTCGAAACCAAGTCACACAAAAATGCATTTCAAAACGGAGTAAATCTAAACGTGAGTAAAACTCACCCTTGAAGCGAGAGTCGTTGCCGAGCCGAAATCACCGATATGTCAAAATCACCGAATCGAACCCAATCAACACCGAACCGCTCCTAACTTCGTTTCGAGCTTCCAATCGCGTTCAATCCGCTCCTAGCTTCGATCCTAAACATAACCCAATCACCAACACAACCTATCAATCCTTGATTTCAACAAATTTCCAACAAAACCCTCTAAATTTCGTAGGTCACAAAAAGGGGGAAAAATTGGATGAAATCTTACCTAGCTCTTGGGTTATGATGAGGGGAGGGAGATGATGAAGATGATGAATTTTGGAGGAGTGGGTTCACCTCTTCTTCTTCCTTTCTCTTCTCCTTTCTTCTTCTTCTTCTTCTTCTTTCCTTTTCTTCTTTCTTTTCTCTTCTTTCTTTCCTTCTCTGCGTATCCTTTCTTTCTTTCCTTTCTTTCTTTTATTCTTTTCTTTCTTTCAACACACACACACATATTTAATTAATAAATAAGTGGTAGCGTGGTCCAATTACCATATTGATCTTAATCCCTTATTTAGATTCCAAAACTTCCTTGACCCGTATTATCCAGTTAACGATCCAATGTCATCCAATAAATAATTTTAGCACTCAATAAATTTACCAGTCAAGTACTAAATTATTCCTATTGGGTTAACATCCAAATAATTCGCCTAATTATTTTGAGGATGTTACAAAGCTAGTGACGTAATTACATTATTACCATTCTTAGTGACTACTGAGTAGTGGGATTCTTAGTGATGTAATTACATTATTGTTCAATTCTTAGTGACGTAATTACATTATTACCATTCTTAGTGAAAAGGTGCAAGTCAATTTTTTTAATAGTTGAAGTTTTAATGACTACTGAGTAGTGGGATTCTTGTTTTTGTAGACATTGTTTCTCAATGTAATTTTTTCCATATGGTTCTTTTACAGGGGATCCTGCCATTTCCTTTTTGCAAGTAATGATAGTATATTTCAGTTGCAATTCATCATCCTCAGCACTAGACTACAGCAACAAGCTTGCAGAATCAGGTGCTTCCATCACTCGTCTCTTCCTTTGGTTAAATTGGTCTGACTGCACGCACACACATGTTGAAGCCTTTGAGCTTGATTTAAGTGCAGACTTGGTCACATCATTTTCAGCCTTTGAGCTCCTTTTCATTTGATTTCTTACTGGTAGTTTTGCTATTATATTGATGATGGAGCCATTAAATTGAATAGAGTCTTTCTATTTGTGTTACTACTACTTTTTTTACTACCAATTAATAGCATAATCTGCTTCTACATTTAGGATCTAGGTGAAATTAAGTACTAACTGTTAAATAATTCAGCAGTGTACTGAAAACGTTGCAAGTAATAAAATTACGGTAAGTACCGGTCGATTCCACAGGGATTGCGTGTTGTAACAATAGCAAATTTGATTAATTCTAGATTGTGAAAATTGATTTGATTTTGAATTTAGTAACGTGAAAATAAAAACTGTTGTTGAAATAACGAGAAAAACGATTAGGGGTCGAATCCTCTCCCCTCACCTATCTTATGGACCTTCAGCTAATTACAAATTAATTGTTTGAAACGCCAGATTCAATTCACTAAAGTAGGTTAAGGACAATTCCTTGCCTCAAAACCCCTTTTACCTAATTGAGTTACCCTAATTCCTTAGGTGAATCATGCCAATTAGTAAAGCAATAAACTTAAGAACTAGAGAATTCATGCATCCAATCCCATATTCCTATGGTGATCACAAGTACATGATCTAATACCCCATATCAAGCATGCAAACCATATCCCTATGTGATCACATACCTAAATCATTATAATTATCATATGTAACTATAAAACATTACATTCAGAGGCATAGACTTATGATGAATCAAACAACTAATTGTATTAACCATAACAAAAAATCCATAACATCGGTTTGGGGAGAATCATCTTTCCCTAATCAAAAGAATTTAGCTACACATGGTGAAAAGAGTACAACTTAAGATAAAGGAGAAAAAGCAATTAGAGGAAGTCATAGAAACCTTAAATCCTTGTTCCCAAGTGATTGGAAGACTCCAAAATCGTACCTCCAAGGTGTTCCAATCCCTAGCTGCGCTCCAATGACCAAGCTCCCTGGTATTTTCGTTGAAAAATCCTTAAAACCCTAATTTCTGGTCTCTATCGCGACGCGACACGGTACCTTCGCGACGCGATGCTGCTGAAAAGTGACTGGTCGCGACGCGAACCCTCCTGGTCGCGACGCGAACCCTCCTGGTCGCGACGCAAAATTGCGCAGAAACAAATTCCTCCTTTTTCATGTTACCTTCGCGACGCGAATCCTCCTGGTCGCGACGCGAAATTAGACAGAACCAAAATCCTTCCAATTGTGCTGCACTTCCGGGCAAGTGTCTGGTTCGCCGAATGATGCCACAACAATTTGGAAGTCTTCAAGTACAAATTGACTCCAAAACCGAAGGAATGACTTACAAAAGGACTTCCTACTACAATGCTCTAATACTAAGCTAAATCCCCAGATAATGACTACGATACAATCAAAAACCCGCACAATTGGTCCTAAAATTGGACAACTTACATCATATGACAGAGAGTCAACACTAACTAATTATTGCCATATCTCTATTTCAGTTCCTTTAGCTATTGATGCGCTTAGGTTTAATATTTTTCGTCATTTGAGTGTTTTTCCCATACATTTAAAGAAAGAAACTGGTGATAATGGGAGAGAAATAGTAGTTATTCTGTGTTAAAAACTATCCTCTGTTTGTCTCTTTGAATACATCTTGCAGGCATCAAAATCATATGGTAAAACTGATGCCTCATTACAAAATAGAACACATTTTTGAAACAAGGCACCTGTTAACACAAGTTTTACTTTTATTTAAAACAGGGTTGAACCATTTTAAACAAGTTTTGAAGACTATTATATATTCATGGAAAGTCCAAGTTCTAATATAGTTTCATTGTTCATGCAGGTGCTTGTTTACCATGAATATGAAGCTAGAGTTCTTTCCTCAGCATCATTATCATCATTCAAAGATTGTAGTAACTATGGTGCTAAGATTGAGAGAGCCATTGGTGGAAACTTTCAATCTTCAACTAAGTTTAGGTAGCTACTCATCCATGAAATAGTTGTGAGACTTGCACGTGCTAAAGTTGGTATGATGCATAGTCAAATCTGTAGTGACTTCTGAATGCATTAAATTCATCAGTTCTATTGTTGTTTTGATAATAAGCAAACAGTGGATGAACCTGTTCGGATTGTTGCAGCAAAAGCTATTATTGAGGCTGGAATTGGCTGTGATAGGGCATGTAGGGCTTACTCCACAAGCCGTTAGTGTTTTAGGGGGATTTAGACCTCAAGGAAGAAATGTTGCTAGTGCTGTGAAGGTCTATCTTTGATGAACAATAATGGAAACGGTACTATTACTAGTGTTAGCTTTTAGTGTTAATTGACTTTTCTTAGCTTTAATTTGTGTAATGATATTGTTGTGCATTTTGGTCAAGAGGTGGAAAATTTGATATTTGTTCAAGTTAATATTATAATGTTGAATTTTGATGTAATCTGTGTTTGAATAATTTGTTTAAAATATTGGATTAAAAATGAACAAAATATAAAAAGAAACTAGACATTTAGCATCGGTTGTTTCAAACAAGCGATGCTAAATGTCATTTTTTTGTATCAAAAATGACTTTTAGCATCGGTTATTTGGAACAACCGATGCTAAATGTATCAATAAATGACATTTACCATCGGTTGTTTCAAACAAGCGATGCTAAATGTCATTTCCAGAACATTTAGCATCGGTTGTTTATCGATGCTAAATGTCATTTATTGATACATTTAGCATCGATTGTTCCAAATAACCGATGCTAAATGTCATTTTCAGGACATTTAGCATTGGTTGTTTCAAACACCCGATGCTAAATGTCATTTTTCAGGACATTTAGCATCAGTTGTTTCAAATAACCGATGCTAAAAGTCATTTCCAGGACATTTAGCATTGGTTGTTTCAAACACCCGATGCTAATTGTCATTTTTAGGACAATTACCATCGGTTGTTCCAAATAACTGATGTTAAAAGTCATTTTCAGGACATTTAGCATCGGTTGTTTCAAACACCTGATGCTAAATGTCATTTTTCAGGACATTTAGCATGGGGTGTTTTGTCATTTTTCAGGACATTTAGTATCGGTTGTTTCACTTTTAGCATCGGTTAAATAACCGATGCTAAATGTCCCACATTTAGCATCGGGGGATTTAGCATCCCCGGACAACCGATGCTAAATGTCCAAAACAACTGATGCTAAATGTCTTTTCTGCACTAGTGAGTAAATGCAAAACAATATAGCATATTATATAACAACTCAAACTAAACTAAGATTGCTATTATTTTCCTTTTTTTTACAGGTTGCTGGCTTTGAAGGAGTAAATGAAAAAAAAATGTACAAATTTAACAAACGAAGAAGAAGAAGATAGATGACTTCTCTTCAATGTCTTGTGTTGTTTACACCCTTCACTGAACCCAAATTTATAATCAGTGTGACCTTTCTTCCACTTATCTCTTTATCTTCATCTCCTCATTCTGTTTGTAATGGTTTATTTCCTCTTGTGTTTATTGTTTCTGCAAAAGGATTGCATCTTTGTGGTTTTCTCTTGTTGTTTAATATGGCAGAGAAGAGATGGATTGAGTAACAGATTCAGATGGTGTAGATTTGGTGGTCGCCGGAGCAAGCGGGGATGGCCCTTTCAGTTTTGCTTCTCTCTCTTTTTTTGGATCTGTTTATTTTTTTTCTCTTCCTCACTCTTTCTTCTCTCAAGTTTCTTTTCCCTCGCCCTGGCCATTGGTTCCCGTTTTATAATACATTATGCATTTGACATGCATCACAATTGTATCAATTACCAATTATTAAATTAAATTGCATCACCTTGCATCATTTATTTTAATTTAAATTTGTAGGATATTACATTCACTATTTGGGTTTTGACTTTGGTGGCTTGGTAGGTTCTATTTTATTGGGTCATTGAATGCTGAGAGAGGAGAAAAAAGAGAAAAAGGAAAAGGAGGTAGAGGAAGTAAGAAGGAATGAGTAAATAACACGGCAATATGTTTGGACAATTGGAATACTTTATTATTTTATTATTTATTTATTGCCACTAACACCACATTTGTGACATATGTAGACAAGTACAACAAAAATCGTATAGAAATACGGCAGCTAGACTATTGCCTCTTAAAAAAGAAAGATTTGTGGGTGATTTTGTACGCTTTTCTTTGTACTTAATTATATGGTTATCTTTTGATTAATAAAAGAATACATTGTAATTTAGTGACTTGTGCTAATTAGTTAGTCAACCCCAAGATCTCTTGCAATGGTTTTAGTCCTAATATGCTATATTTTGCGTGTCCTTGGGGTTGTGTATATTTAAAATATTGTCATTGGATTGACATATTAACATTTACAAAAAATGAATTGTGAATTTTGTACTTTGCTATAATTATATAGACTTTTCATCCTTTTATATTAGAGATAGAGATATCGTGGTGTAATACCTTAATTTTGTCCTATCCAAAAATAAGAAATTTTATTTATTTTTAATAAAAATAATATTCATTTTTATGTTCATGTCATGTATTATTTTATTTTAGTTGGCTACAAGTTTTAATTTTTGAAAAAAAATAATAATTAAAAGTATCAAAACAAAATAGGCAAAGGAGGAAATAGGGGGGTCTGTAAAAAAATATATAGAGGTGCAATCAGGATTGGGCCATTTAAAGCCCATCCCTCCACCAAACCCTAACCCAATTCGCCTAACCCAATCCAACTCCTTCCTAACCCATCCACCCAACCCATAACCCATAACCCAACTCATCACAAAACCCTAATTTCCCTCCTCCTAACCCTAATTCGACCACCCCCCCTTTTACCCTAAAAATCATCCACATTCAATCCCCCCCTTAACCCAAAAATCAATCCACATTCATCCCCAAAACCCCTCCCTAAAATTCGGCCACCTTTCCCTCTTTTCCCTCCTTGAAACTTGCATTCCCAATTCCCCATTGCTTGAAACTTGCATTCCCACTTCCCCATTCCTTGAAACCCACACTTCCCTCACATCACTCTCCTATCTCACGCCTCCTCCCTCTCTCTTTCCCTCTTCCCCATTCGACCCCATCTCTCTCTCTCACACATCACTTCTCTTTCTCTTTTCCCTCACACTCACTCTTTCCCTTTCTCTTTCCTCTCTCACACACTCACGGCACTCTCTCACTCTCCTACCACTCATACACTCATTTTTTTTCTCACATTCACTCATCCTTCTTCTCCAATCCCTCTCCTACACACCCACACTCACACACTCATTTCCCTCACATGGCTCTCCTCCTTTCACGCCCCCATTCCTCTTCTCACACACACTCACGGATTTTTTCTCTCTCACACACAAACCATCATTTCCCTTCACCAACTACCTCCAAACCTTCACCCCTCCATCATATCAAATCTTTCTCAAGTCAGAAAAAAGGGAAGAACTACTGTGCAAGGTATGGAGGCCACGAGTTTGAAGACAAAGAAGGCATCACCCTTAGTATAAATGGAGGCCACAAGTTTGAAGGAAGGGGCGGATTTTTTTTTGGAAGAAAAAGGGAAGAAGAAAATTCTTGAAAAAGTGTAGTGTTGTTTTTTTTTTATTTTTTCCCTTCTTTTCTTTTTCTTCTCCTTCCAATATTCTTTTTTTTAGTTTAAAGATCTTGTTGTATTAAGGAGATCCGGGAAGAGGTTCTTCCCAACATTGCCAAGTTTTTTTCTTAAGGTACCATAATGTAATTTTCGAATTTAATACATTATTATTGTTTTTTTTTTGCTTTTTATTTCATTGTTGCTGTTTTTTTTTCTTTTTTTTATGTAAATATTGTTGCTTTTCTCATTACTTATATTATTGCTGTTTTATTTATTTTTTTGCTATAATTTGGTTCATGTAAATAATTATTGCTGTTTTTTTTTTGTTTTTTGTTGTTGTTGTTGCTGTTTTTTTTTATTTTTGTTGCTGTAATTTCGTAAATCCTTTTTTTATTATTGTTGCTGTTTTTTTTATTTAAATATTGTTGCTGTTTTTTAATTTGTTGCCCTTTTTTTAGTCAAATCGTTTTTTATATAGTTGTTGTTGTTGTTTTTAGTTGTTGTTATTTTTTTTATTTATTGCTATTTTTTTTAGTCAAATCGTTTTTTTTTGTATATAGTTGTTGTTGTTTTTTTTAGTTTTTAGTTGTTGTTATTTTTTTAATTTGTTGCTTCTTTTTTTAGTAAAATCGTTCTTTTTTGTATATAGTTGTTGTAATTTTCGGAATAAAATAAAGTAAAAAAAAAAATGTTTTTTTCTCCTTCCAAAATAAATGGTTACTAATACCACTACCTTCATAAAAAAAAGGGTAATAATAATAATCATTCTCCCCAAAAAAAAAATGAAGAGTAATTTAGTCAAATAGCAAAAAGTAAAAATAAACTGATCAACCGTTTTTAGCGTCAAAACGCTATTTGCACCCCCGGCAACCATTTTTCTTTTTAGCGTCAAAACGCTATTTGCACCCCCGCGTTCTCGTAAAACAGCACCCCCTTTTGGTTGCAAGCCCATGTTTTTAAAACATAACCTAGTCCACAAAAGCGATCCGGTCTCACTGTTCGCACCCCCCATTTTTAACACAGCACCCCTGTCATTCGCACCCCCTTTTTTTTACTACCACCCATTCCGCTTTTATTCACACCATAATGCTTTCAAACCTTTTTTCTTTATTTCAAACAACCATACTCACACAAAAAACAGGTGGTTACTAATGGTCACTCTGAGCCTAGCTTGTTTGACCGTTAGGACTAACCTTCATTTTTTTTACAGCGGATTAGTAGCGGTAATCACTCTGAATTTATTCGTTTGAACATCGCAAACACCCGCCTAAACTTCAAGAAATTTTCAGTTAATAGAAAACAAATGTAATCTCAACTCCCTTTTTCTAAAAAAAATCACGCTTCCCAGTAAGCATTTTTTTTGAACGAAACGCTCGACCACAAACCGGGTATTTATAACAGTCACTCTGGGCCCCGCCCGTTTGAACGCTGTGAATACCTTCTTTTCCGAATAAGCCATTAATGACGACCACTCTGGATTTATCTGTTTGGTCACCATGAACGGCCTCTAGTTTTCGCAAACTTTTCAAAAATAAAAAATACCAACACACAAATATTTTCTACCCGAGAACTACGTAGCTTTGATTTCTCCATCGCACCCGGAGATACGTAGGAGCAGGGGCCCACTCCTGTCAAGCGCAAAAAAAACTAAAATTTTTATTAAGTCTTCCTTTCCGTTTTTTTTGTAATCAATAAAAAGGGTAAATCAAAATGTTTTCTTTAAACTAATTCTTTTTTCTACACATTAAATTAAAAGGTAACCTTTTTTAGGATGTTGCGGGGTGCTAGTACCTTCTCCGCACTTAATCGACCCCCGAACCCAAAAACAAAGGTTTTTTTCAATGTTTTCCTAAAAATAAATATTGATGGCGACTCCATTGTTCAAAAACAACGAAGAATCCCTCCTCCGGATTTTTCGGTCGCTACAGCTGGCGACTCCACTGGGGACATTTTTTTAAGAGGGTCAAGCCTAATTTAGTTAAATGTGTAGATATTTGTTAGTTTAGTACTTTATTTACCCTTAGCCCTTCTATTCGCATGTCTATTTTATTTATCTATTTATTTGCTCTATTGAACCTTAGGGTAGAAAACCTTTGCACTATTATCTGTATTTCTTTTGCAGCACGGGTAGTTTAGGTTGCTTATATCACCCGCACCAATTACACTTGTTTATTGCACACACTCTTGAGCGGGGCCCTATACCCGGGTCTAAAAAAAACCCTAGGACGAGTGGAGGCGATTAGTGTCAGTCATTCTGGATTTTATCTGTCTGACTCTCATGAAAGCCTCAGCCAGAGTACGCTCTTTCGTGGTATCCCACACCAGGTAGCTCGCTATCGTTGTGGGTCATATCACGAAAGAGATTTCAGCTTTTGGAGACCCTTGTGAGGAAGTGATTAGAGCCACCTGAGAGATTGATCACACAAGTAGCCCTAGACCGTGACCTATATATAAGACCTAACCTGTTTAGGACACAATGGAAATTCACCTACCCGTTGCATCATCGCAAAAACTTTTTATCTTTCAAAAAAAAAAATCGAATAATGAAAACCATTTACTCTTTTTTCCTTTACGTATATTTTATGTGACATGGTTAATGTTTCTCAGAATTTGAATCACCAAAATTGGCTTTTATTAACGCATGTAACGTCATTCTTTAATTCATCATACATCATCGTTATTTCAAAAAAAATATGTACAAAAAATCCTCACATGCATGCTATTCATCTCATTTAGGTTTGCCGGGAATTGTAAGAGGCTCGAAAGTTTTTGTCATAAGCAAGGCGATATGGGATCAAACTGTGAAGCAATCCAAACTCTGAACTACCCTATAGTAAAACAGCCTAATCTGACAAGTCTAAGGGAATGTGCTGGTCGATTGCCACCCATCGAGCGCAGGTCTTTTGATAGAGTGTATGGGAAGATTATTATGTTACTGCAATTGGACATGCAAACGGATGCCATTGCCGCTTTGAGCCAGTTCTACGACTCTTCATTAAGATGCTTCACCTTCAAAAATTTCCAGATGGCACCTACTCTGGAAGAATATACGCAGATCTTCGGCTTTCCTCAACAAGACAATGGACCCTACCAATATCAGGGACAATACTACACAGATGAGAAACTCGCCTCAATGTTACAAACCAGCAAAGAGAATTTGAAGCTCCGGAAGAAAAATCGAAATGGCATTGCAGGATTCCCACAAGAGTATCTGGAAAGCCAAATGAAATCCTTCGCCAACGCTAGAAATTGGGGTCCTTTTAAGCAGGTGTTAGCCTTAACCATCTTTGGCATTGTCCTATTTCCACGCCTTGAAAGATATGTGGACACAACAGCTATTGGTGTCTTCTTATCCTTCAAGGATGGAGAAAACCCACTCAATCTGATTCCAGCCATGCTCGCTGACACTTACTGTACTTTCACTCATTATAGTGAGCTAAGGGGAAAGAGGATATCCTGCTGCCTGCACGCCTTGTATGTTTGGCTTCTCACCCATGCTTTCGTTAACAAAGTCAGAGTAGAAGGCCCAATTGAAGATGCCAGAGGGTGTGAGGTGAAGACAATGAACACTAGTGGATGGTTGCAAGTGCTGGGGGGCCTTCATGAATACAAGGTTCGTTGGCACCCATCATGGTGGAAAGATAGGCCTGCAGTAGTTTTCCAATGTGGAAACTTTCAAAACGTCCCGCTCATGGGGACAAGAGGATGCATAAATTACAATCCTTCTCTAACTCTAAGACAGCTGGGGTACCCCATGCGAAATCCGCCCACCGAAGACATGTTAATCCCTTTTTACCTCCATGAAGGAAGCCCAAAAGAGGTTGACATGCTCCGGAAGATTTCTCAAGCATGGAATATGGTCGTCCGCAAGGGACAAGAGCTTACTAAGAAGAGTGGCGACAAGGAAACCACCTTTCGTCAGTGGCTCCAAAAGAGGATCCAAGACACCCGATTGCCTTACCAAAGTGCACTATGGGTGGAGGAAGAAATACTTGAACCTACCCTTCCCACTGTCGAAGATTTAGATAAGCTTAAAATGGCATTGTCAAAAGCCGAGGAAGAAAAGAAGGGCTTGCAGGCAGAGTTAGAGAAAGTGCTCCTAAAAAACCAGAAATTGGAGGAAGAGAACGCAAGTAAGTCAGTGGCCATTGAAGACAGCCACAAGCAGCTCAAGATCGAACAAAAGAACAAACTAGAGGTTCAAAAGTACCTAAGAGGAGCGAAAGAGGAAATAAAACGTTGCAACCTGAAAATGAACCAAGCCATTGATGATACATACAAGTGGAAAAGGTTATGGGAAGAATCAATGATGCCTAAAAAGACCGTACAGAGCCTGCTAATGGTATCAAAGAGAGAGTCCCGGATGATGGCAGCCGAGTTTGAAGAGCAAGTGAAAAGTATCAAGCAGGATAAAGATACCATTGAAGAGATACTCCGAGAATACCAACAAGCCTTGAGAAGGGAGCACGAAAAATCTGATGAGCTGAACGACCATATCAGATATCAAGAGGAGGTTTACCACCAGTTGAAGACAGAAAGCATCTATTGGGAGAACCGCTTTGTGGAGCTGGTCAGCAGGATAGAAAACCATGAAACCTTCATAGAGTTGAAGAATGAAAGCTTATATTGGAAAGACAGATTCTCAAAGTTGGCATGGCTGGCCGATCAAGCTATCACGGGAATCCCCAAGCTTCTAAAGGAGGCTAACGCGGCAATGCACCCGTTTAACACCCCGGTCCAAGTTTCCGAATTCATGGAGTTTTGCGAGGTTCTGATTGCCGAACTCCGGGAGAAGGCTGGCAGCACTGCTAGTAGAAAAAGAGGGAGGAGTGGAAAAATGAAAGCCATATGTATTTGAGTGAAATTTAAAGAACATTGTACTTTTCTTTTCGATGTTTTATCTCCAAAATGTTGTACTTTCCTCCATCAATGAAGTTTGTTTGTCTCACATGCTGATCCTTTATCTTGAAAATATTGTGGAACTTTAATCTGTGTACTTATGACAAATCAGGATGCGCTTGCAATTCCCGACCTAAAACAATAAGACTCATGCACACATGCATCATTCGCATTTTCATCCATTCATATACTCATACATATACTCATACCATGTGTCCCACCAACAGAGAGTAAAAGACAAGCTGGTGCGTCAACATCGCTATTGGACTCGTTCTCAGGCCAGAAACATGGAAGAAAACCAGGACAATCCGCCTCAAGATATCCCGGATCAAGGCAATCCACCTCAAGACCTAGGCAATCAAGAGCTTAGGGCAGAAATAGATGGGATGAAAGAACAGATGGCTGAAATCTTAAAGGTCTTACAAGCTTTGAGGGACAAAGACACAAGTGAAGATGTCTCCGCTGGGAACACGGAAAATCAAGTTACCAACCCTCCTCCTCCCAACGGACTCGGGATCCCGCATACAGTACCCCCCACTGGGACTAATGACCAGGGTTACATATGGCCTCCTTACGGACTTCCACAAGGTTACACACCTCCGACAGTCAATGCTAGTCCAGAAGACGGTCCCTCAGGAGTCGCGGGCCAACAACAGCTTACACCAACGGGTCACGATGGTAATCCGGGGGCACCACAAGTTCAAAACCCGACCCCCGTCGTCATACCACAAAGACTCCCACTTGGCTACCCTCCACCGCCGATAGTTGACGCTCAAGCTCAGGGTTCCAACCTCAGGAATCTCACTCATTCACATACCCCAAATGTGAACCCAGCCATAGTTCCGATGATCCATCCTTACTATGGTATGAGTGGGCTCCCTCACAATCACTCTATGGAGAACCCTCAAGCCCAAGACAAACTACAAATGCTTGAGAAAAGGTTGAGAGCAGTCGAGGGATCCAATGTTGGTGCGAGAGATGCTTATGACTTGTGCCTCGTCCCTAACGTGGTCATCCCTCCAAAATTTAAGGTGCCAGACTTCGACAAGTACAGAGGGTCGACTTGCCCTGTAAGCCACTTAACCATGTACTGCAGGAGGATGGCGGCGTTTGCTCACGACGACAAATTGCTCATCCACTACTTCCAAGATAGTCTGTCTGGGGCAGCTTCGAGCTGGTACATGCAATTAGAACGTGCACATATCAGATGCTGGAAAGACCTAGCCGATGCATTTTTGAGGCAATACAAATATAACATTGACATGGCTCCCGATAGGACACAATTGCAAAGCATGACGAAGAGAGACAATGAGTCCTTCAAAGAATATGCCCAACGCTGGAGAGGGTTGGCTGCACAGGTAGTACCACCTTTGTTAGAAAAGGAGATGGTATCCATGTTCATGGATACCCTTCAATCACCTTTCTACGACAGGTTGATTGGGAGCGTGTCTTCGAACTTTTCAGATATGATCGTCATCGGAGAAAGATTAGAGAACGGATGGAGAAACGGGAAGATTGCATATAGCTCCGCTGGAACCAGCAATCAGAAAAGGCCCTTCCCAGGTTTCCCTAAAAAGAAAGACGGAGAAACCAATGCCATCTCTGGATCAGGAAAACCTCCCTACAACAACCCCCGACAGACTTTACAAATACCTACTCAAACACCGCAAGCCCCACCTCCCCAAGTCAACCCGGGCTATAGACCACAAAACTACCAAGAAAGAAAGCCCGCCAATTTCGACCCAATACCCATGTCATACACAGACCTATTCAATCACCTCATCAGTCACAACTTGATCACTCCCCGTCCAATGAGACCCCTTCAACCTCCTTTCCCTATGAGCTATGACCCAGAGGCTAGCTGTGGATTCCACGCTGGGGCAGTTGGCCATTCAACAGAAAATTGCAAGGCATTGAAATATGTAGTACAAGACTTAATTGAATCTAAATGGTTAAGCTTCGCAGAAGATGGTCCGAATGTTGCCACTAACCCTCTGCCGGGGCACGGGAAACCCTCCGTCAATGCCATTGAGAATGTTGAGGGACAATTATTGGTCAGAAAGGTGGAGGACATTGTCACACCCCTGGACCTCATCCATGCTAATTTGTGTCACTTCGGAATCATTATGAAGGGATGTACCAAAAAGGGCTCGTGTGCTGATCCCCTTTGTGTCGGGGCCTGTGAAGCATTCAAACCAATCCTGCAAGACTTATTAGACCGACACATAATACAAATAGGTCTTCAAAAGAAAGAGGAAGGCGTGTCGACTCTCCAGCCAAGCATTGACCAGAGCAAGAGTATCCGGAAACCACTGGAAATCCATTACAAAAAGGACACAAAGCTAACCACCGCTGTGCCTAAACCAATCACTATTCAAGTGCCAGTCCCTTTTCCCTTTAAAAGCACCAATGCAGTCCCGTGGAGTTACGATGTGAAGGTTCAGACCAATCCAGATGTCATTAACATCTCAGGGACCGGTGGGATGACTCGAAGTGGACGTTTCTATACCCCTGGAGGGCCTAGTGAGGACCGAGCAAAAGAAGGGGAGGAAAGAGCCCGTAAGGGCAAAAGCATAGAGCAGGAACCTGTCGATAAGAATGCAGGAAAGAAGACGCTATCCGAGCAAGAAGCCAGTGAATTTATGAAGCTTATGAGACAAAGCGAGTATAAGGTGGTTGATCAACTGAACCAAACTCCCGCAAAGATATCTCTGTTGTCATTATTGCTCAGTTCCGATGCCCATCGTGCAGCATTGACAAAAGTATTGAATGAGGCCCATGTCGCTCATGACATCTCGGTCGGCCAATTTGATGGGATCGTCGGAAACCTTGTTGCAAATAATTATCTCACCTTTACTGATGATGAGATTCCAACTGAAGGAAGGGGCACAACAAGGCCCTGCACATATCTGTGAAGTGTGGAGATTTTTCTCTTGCTCGGGTACTTATTGACAATGGTTCATCTTTGAATGTATTACCCAGATCAACCATGGAGAAATTAGATGTGGACTGTTCATACATGAGACCGAGCTCCATATTAGTCAGGGCCTTTGACGGATCAAAAAGGGAAGTCATCGGAGAAATGGAATTACCTGTGCAAGTAGGTCCGGAGCACTTCGTGGTGACCTTCCAGATAATGGACATTGCCCCATCCTACAGTTGTCTCTTGGGGAGGCCATGGATCCACTCGGCAGGGGCAGTTCCCTCTTCTTTACACCAGAAGCTCAAGTTCATAGTCAACAATAAGCTGGTGGTTATTTTCGGTGAGGAAGAAATGCTGATAAATAAGTCCGCTCCCACTCGTTACATTGAGGCTGCTGAAGAGTCTCTTGAGACTGCCTTCCAAGCATTGGAAATCGCCAATACATCTGCTATGTTAGAACCCAAGCTATCCAAAACTGTCGTGATGGTTGCTAAGTTCATGTTAGGAAAAGGCTACCAAGCTGGAGGAGGCTTGGGAAAAACCGGACAGGGGATCCTGACGCCAATACAGCCAGAGGAGAACAAAGATAGACATGGGATAGGATATCGGCCCAATCGCACTGATAAGAGAAGGATTGTGGAGGAAAAGAAGGAGCGGAGGTTAGCCAGGCTTGAGGATAGGGTGCCAAATACGAAGAGGATCACCATCTGCGACATCAAGGAAAGCTTTCGGAGTGCGGGAATGTTGAACCCCAATCAGATCGCCGCAGTTGAGGACGATCTAAACGCCGAAGAAGGCGTCGTCAGTCTTGTACGCCCTTGTCCTGCAAACAAAAGGCTCATGAATTGGGAGATCGTTGATTTTCCTGTGGTTTTTAGTTCAAAGTAATGTTTCTATAATGTAACCCTCTGGCTCTGCCCAAGGCCTTAGGATATTTCATTCGGGCACGCATGTTTTCCTTTCAATATTAATATCAATGCAACGTTATTTCATTTCCCAATAAACCCCCGTTTTTCTTTTCTCGTTACATTCGCTTCTTATTTTCTTTCTTTCGTTTTTATTCCGTTAATTTACACTAATGCAGATCCGAAAAAAATGTCTTTGAAAATAACAACGCCAATAATCCATATTGTAACTTTGATCACCCCATCAATCAAACTGAGGAAGATGTTGAGGATAATTGGGAAACCCCTCCAGAGTTAATGAGAATGATGGAACAAGAGGAAAAAATAATCGAACCCCACGAGGAATCAACTGAAACGATCAACTTAGGCACGGAAGAAGACAAAAAGAAGTCAACATTGGCACCACATTGAAAGACAGCGAGCGAGAGAAATTGGTTAGGTTGTTGTTTGACTATGTTGACGTCTTCGCATGGACATACCAAGACATGCCTGGACTGGACCCCAACATAGTCGAGCATAAGTTACCGGTAAAACCAGAATGCCCGCCGGTAAAACAAAAGTTAAGAAGGATGAAACCAGAGATGTCATTGAAAATCCGAGATGAGGTTAAGAAGCAGTTCGATGCTGGGTTTTTAGCGGTAGCAAAATACCCTCAATGGGTAGCCAATATTGTACCGGTCCCAAAGAAAGACGGTAAGGTTCGGATGTGCGTCGATTATCGAGATTTGAACAGAGCCAGCCCCAAAGATGACTTCCCTTTGCCTCACATTGATGTCCTGGTAGATAGCACTGCACAACACTCTCCGTTCTCCTTCATGGATGGATATTCCGGATACAACCAAATTAAGATGGCCCCTGAAGACATGGAGAAAACCATCTTCATCACTCTCTGGGGAACCTTCTGTTACAAAGTAATGCCATTCGGACTGAAGAATGCTGGTGCAACGTACCAAAGGGCAATGGTCGCATTGTTCCATGATATGATGCATAAGGAAATAGAGGTTTACGTGGATGACATGATTGCAAAATCCAAGACTGAAGAAGAGCACATCGTCAATCTGCAAAAACTCTTCGGACGTCTCAGGAAGTTCAAACTCAGATTAAACCCTGCCAAATGCACTTTCGGTGTAAGATCGGGAAAGCTGTTGGGTTTCATAGTCAGTCAGAGGGGAATAGAAGTAGATCCAGCCAAAATACGAGCAATACTAGAATTGCCGGTACCGAGTACTGAAAAAGAAGTTCGTGGTTTTCTGGGAAGATTGAACTACATCTCTAGGTTCATATCGCAGCTAACATCTACATGCGAGCCTATCTTCAAGCTTTTGTGCAAAAACCAAGAAACAAAGTGGAATGATAATTGCCAAGAAGCCTTTGAAAAGATCAAGAAGTACCTCCAAAATCCACCGATTCTGATGCCGCCTGTGCAGGGCAGACCTCTCATCCTATATCTAACAGTGCTAGACAAGTCAATGGGTTGTGTACTGGGGCAACATGATGAATCCGGAAAGAAGGAACATGCCATCTACCATCTAAGCAAGAAATTCACCGAGTGCGAGACAAGATACTCATTGTTGGAAAGAACATGTTGTGCTCTGGCCTGGGCTGCACGTCGTTTGAGGCAGTATATGCTGAGCCACACGACTTGGTTGGTATCTAAAATGGACCCAGTCAAGTATATTTTTGAAAAACCCGCACTCACAGGGAGGATCGCTCGCTGGCAAATGCTACTATCTGAATACGACCTTTTATATGTCACCCAAAAAGCAATCAAGGGTAGTGCATTGGCTGAGTACTTGGCACACCAGCCCATTGAGGATTACCAATCAATGCAGTGCGATTTCCCAGACGAAGATATAATGGCTCTATTCGTAGAAGGGAATCCTCCGGACAGCGAAAGGTGGAGAATGTTATTCGACGGCGCTTCTAATTTATACGGGCACGGGGTCGGAGCTGTACTGATCTCTCCTGATAACCGCTTCGTACCGTTTACCGCTAGACTGAGTTTCTACTGCACCAACAACATTGTAGAATATGAAGCGTGCGTCCTAGGCATCAAAGCAGCCCTTGAATGGAAAGTCAAAAGACTCGATGTATATGGGGACTCAGCTTTAGTCATCCATCAGACAAAAGGTGACTGGGAAACCAGGGATTCCAAATTAATTCCTTATCATGATCACATCCAAAAGATGGTTGAACAATTTGAAGAGATCACTTTCCATCATCTCCCTCGCGAAGAAAATCAGTTGGTCGATGCTTTGGCGACTTTGTCATCAATGTTCAACATCAATAACGACAAGAGTCTGACATTCATCCGAATCCAACATCGAGACCTACCGGCACATCATTGTGTGGCAATCGAAGAAGAGCCTGACAGTAAACCTTGGTATTACGATATCAAGCACTATATCACAAACAGAGAATATCCTCCTGGTGTCACCGAGAATGATAAAAGGACACTTAGGAGGCTGTCAATGGGTTTCTTCCTAAATGGGGAAGTGCTTTACAAGAGAAATCACGATATGGTCCTCCTCAGATGTGTAGCAGAAGAAGAAGCAGAAAGAATTATGAAAGATGTCCATGAAGGCTCGTTCGGCACCCATTCTAATGGGCACACCATGGCAAGGAAAATCTTAAGGGCTGGCTACTACTGGTTGTCAATGGAGACTGACTGCTTCAACTACGTCAGAAAATGCCACAAATGTCAAATCTATGCCGACAATATCCATGTACCACCTGCCTCTCTGAATGTCCTAACAGCACCATGGCCATTCTCAATGTGGGGAATGGATGTCATCGCTCCCATCGAACCCAAGGCATCAAACGGACATCGTTTCGTTCTTGTCGCTATTGATTATTTCACCAAATGGATCGAGGCCACTTCTTACGCCAGTGTAACAAAGTCAGTGGTTGTCAGGTTCATAAAGAGAGATTTGATTTCCGCTACGGTCTTCCAAATAAGATCATCACGGACAATGGGACCAACCTGAACAATAAGATGATGAAAGAGTTGTGTGACGACTTCAAAATCCAGCATCATAATTCCTCCCCATACCGTCCAAAGATGAATGGGGCAGTTGAGGCAGCAAATAAGAACATAAAGAAGATCGTGCAAAAGATGGTAGTGACCTTCAAGGACTGGCATGAAATGTTGCCCTTCGCTTTGCACGGGTATCGGACCTCTATCCGCACGTCAACAGGGGCGACACCATTCTCACTAGTATATGGGATGGAAGCAGTTCTTCCCATCGATGTGGAAATACCCTCCCTGCGAGTGCTAATGGAAACAAAATTGGAGGAGGCAGAATGGGTTCAAGCTCGTCTGGATCAGTTGAACCTCATAGAAGAAAAGAGAGTAGTTGCTTTGTGTCATGGGCAGTTGTACCAACAAAGAATGAAAAAGGCTTATGATAAAAAAGTGCGCCCCCGCCAGTTCCAAGAAGGAGACCTCGTGCTCAAGAAGATGTTGCCTATCCAAAAGGATTCCCGTGGAAAATGGACCCCTAACTATGAAGGACCTTATGTGGTAAAGAAGGCATTCTCTGGAGGAGCGCTGATTCTCACAAAAATGGACGGTGAAGACCTCCCACTCCCAGTGAACTCGGACGCAGTTAAGAAGTACTATGCCTAAAGAAATATATGGAAAAAAGAGAAAGATGAGCCAAGCAAAAATAAGCTCGCTAGGTCGAAAACCCGAAAGGGCGGCCTAGGCAAAAATTAGAGCGACCCGGTGGACTGAAAACTCTAAAGAGCAGTCCAGGCAAAAATTAGGGTCAGAAGTTGGACTTTGAGCTACAAAGGCAGTCAATACCTCCGAAAGTTGGATAATGAATGCTCAAAGTTATGTTAATGGACGATTGGCATTATTACTTCAAAGATACAAACAAAAGATCAGCTTTCCTTGTTTTCTTTTTCTTCTCTTTCTTTTTGTAGTTTAAACTCCCAATGTAATTTTCAGCCAGCGCGACCTTCTGCGCATTTGTTATCCATTTGAATATTAAACACTTCCTTTATTCTCTCATTTTCCTATTATCGTAAAAATAACGTTCATGGTAGACGGTACTGAATTGCGAAACATGTGCATGATCACAAGCATTATAGTCATTGCGAAATTTCTAAAAAATCACAAAAAAGAGATGATCTCTCATAAAGTTGCAAAAAGGACAAATGAATAATCACTTCAGCAAATCTTAATAACCCGCACTTTGGCACCACTGCTTGAGGCAACCCTCGTATCCCACGTCAAGAGTCATGCGAGTTTGATGATGCCAGCAAAGTCAATAAAGAGCTAAAGAGCAAAAAGAGCAAAAGAGCAAGAAAAGAAAATGAAAAAAGAAAAAAGGCCAAGAACAAAAGCCAAAAAACAAAATCATTCCACATTTCATTCATCATGTCATCAATTATTTAACTACATGCACGCATGCATCATTCATTGCAAGCGTCTGTTGAGACATTTTTAGTATGTATCGTTAGCACCAATTCTTCAGACCCCCGGCGGTCCTTCAGAGCCCAGGCGCTCCTTCAGACCAACAATGGTCCTTCAGATCGCACGTCGCGTTATCGAGCAACCGACGGATCATCCGGCCCCAGGCCCTTCAGACTAGCTGTGTCCGCCTAAAAAAACACAGTGCACGTCCTTCGTGGTTATATCAGTTCCGGACCTGATTAACCCCCAGACCGTATTACTAGTACCATAAGCTAGTTACGCTCCTTCAGACCCATCGGTCCGTCAGGCTTAGGCATGCCCTTCAGACCCCGACGGTCCCTCAGTCGAACGCAAGTCGATGCGCCAAGCATTGATTTTGAACTAGACCTTCAGAGCCCCAGTGCTCCTTCAGATCCCCAGCGATCCCTCAGATCCCCAGCGATCCTTCAGATCCCCAGCGATCCCTATTTACCTTCCGTCTATAGCAACCCGGTTTTCATAAGAAAAACAAAAAAAACCTCAGTCTGGACAAAATTAGTATCTTTCTATCTTTATTTCTATTTTCCTCGAGAAATTGGGAACCCCTCCGATTTCCTAGCAAAATATAAATAAAGAGGGGCAGCTGTAATACCCTAATTTTGTCCTATCCAAAAATAAGAAATTTTATTTATTTTTAATAAAAATAATATTCATTTTTATGTTCATGTCATGTATTATTTTATTTTAGTTGGCTACAAGTTTTAATTTTTGAAAAAAAATAATAATTAGAAGTATCAAAACAAAATAGGCAAAGGAGGAAATAGGGGGGTCTGTAAAAAAATATATAGAGGTGCAATCAGGATTGGGCCATTTAAAGCCATTCCTCACCAACCCTAACCCAATTCGCCTAACCCAATCCAACTCCTTCCTAACCATCCACCCAACCCATAACCCATACCCAACTCATACACAAAACCCTAATTTCCTCCACCTAACCCTAATTCGACCACCCCCCCCTTTTACCCTAAAAATCATCCACATTCAACCCCCCTTAACCCAAAAATCAATCCACATTCATCCCCAAAAAACCCCTCCTAAAATT